>JAZHYW010000021.1:0-65341 GCA_037355805.1 Ixodes ricinus
CTAGTGGAATGATCGTCAAAAATTCAAGACGTGACATGGGACTGGGTACCAAACCTTTTATTCACCAAACACAAAATTGAATATATCTACTGCAAGAATGGACGGAGTGCCTCTCCAAAAATGTTACATGCACACGTCATATTAGTTTTACTGGTAGTGCACGCTCTGCCTTGGTTGCGTGAAACGGTCGGAGGAAAAGGTCATCATCTAGTATGTCCGGGCTCAATCGCGTTCGTTGCCATGATAGGATGTATTTTAACCCCGACAAGGACCCTTCCACGCTGACTTGAGTGGCCGGTACAGCAAGAGTGACGAGTGCAGGTGATTATAATTCGGGGCGCCGGGACTTTCCTTTTCCCGAAATTTCAAGACATTGCTATCCTTGCTGATTCGGGGCACCTTTCTCAAATCCTTCCAGTGGGGTATGAATCTCCCCAAAGATCGAAGAATGGTCACTAAATGGTTTCAGGCAGCCGCTTTCTGTTCCATGAGGAACACTTCGAGGTCTTCATGGCAAGTGGAACTCCCCGTTGTGCACGGTGCTTGAGGTTGCTGTGGCTGGGCATCTTCTGCTTTGCTGTGGACCTCTCCTCGCTTGTCAGCGCGACATGGTATCGAGGATCCAAAAATATAGTCGCACAGAATATGTCGCTCCGAGCAACACCTTCTCTCGCCTTTTCATGGCGGCGTTCAGCTGATTCGCAAACAGGGTGTCAATTTTTGACGTCTCGATTCGACAGGTGAGCCATGGTCCGTATAAAAGTCTCCCAAAGTTAGTTGCTGCCTTTGAAGCTGCACTGTTGCTTCCTCGGCCGGCACCTCGGAGGAACGGCATACTATTGATTGTCAGTCTTCTTGAGTAAGGCGGTGCTCGTCATCGTTTGCGACAAACTCGTCGCAGAGCTCTCTCAGCTCCAGCAATCGTCGCATCATGGCTCCGGTGGACATCCATCTCCTTACGCAATCCAGGATGGGCTCCTTCAGATTGATCTTCGAGGTAAGGACAGCACGGTCGGCGACCTTATTTTTTCGGAACTTTTCGGGCCTTCTGTACGATGTCGCTAGCATACCTGACTGCGTCATGCGCAGCGAGCTGCAGCGTGTGCGCAGCACACCTCATTCCTCGAAGAAGAGGTCATCTGAAAAACAAAGAAGCTCTTTATAGTTCTTCGACGTAGGAGGCACCATATGAGGCACCGCTGTACGCGGGCACGTCTTCTTCTTTCGGCTCAGACTGGTCGGATCTTCCCCGACCGGGCCAGCAGATTCTTCTGCTAAGAAAGGAACTGTTTTCAGCACATTGGTTCAGCTGTCGGTCGTTGTACACTGTAGACCTGCTCTGGGGAGACGTCGTACCTCGGAAGTACTTGCAGAACTTCGCTTTTCAAACAGTTCCGCGGCGTGTCGCTCGAACATTTCTTTGATTGCCAGCGTTTACAGGTGAATTTTCCCATTTCCGACGTTTCGGACGTTCAGGCCTAGAACTGCGCGTTCCAGACGCGTGGCGCGGTCGATTTTCAGTGTCACCGGCCGTGCACCTAAGCGACTCGGAAACCTTTCTTCTGGCAATTTCTGCCTTTTCTGAGACTTTCTGCCGGACGTTTCGGCACTTACACGTGACGCGATCTTCGAGGTCCTTCTGCTACGGGATCGATAATTTTCCGGAACCCGGAATCATCTGTCACGTGGCCTGGCCGTCTGTGGTGATAAGCTCGATCGGCACATGCGTCCATAACTTCGTTTCCGGTTAAGCTCGATGTTACACCGGAGGCCCCGTTGTACGACAGATGGCAATGGTGGCCGCTTGAACGGTTGTCCTTGGCGACTGACTGGTAGCACGGCTGACATACTGGTGGTCGGCTCAAGGGTGCTGCAGCTACCCGGCGGCTTCTGCACCAGAAGCGCATCATCTAAACACTGCCTTGTGGCGCCGATGTATACGTGGCGCTCGAGGTTGGCAGCGTGCGGTCCCGAGAGCCGCAGCCCACATTTGTCGATTTGGCATGCTGACTGTTTTTGTCATTGTCAAATTTGAAATGCTTCTGTACTGGGTTCTTCTTCGGCCGCACCATCTTGAGATGGTGCCGAGCTCTGGTTGGTATGGTTAGTGGGTAGACATTAAGCTAGCTTGCCTTTCTCTCCACTGCACTCGTCGAACACACTAGAACGCGGAACCCGGCGCCGCCGTTTGGCTCTCGGATTCGAACGCGTCCGACGACTGCAGTACAGACAAAGACAACTAGCTTTAGGTCTACCCACTGATCATTCGAACCCTGCGTTTCTCTAAGCTGAGGCTCTGTTTTCTCTAAACCGAGCTTCGATAAAACGAGCCCGTTCTCTAAAACGTGTTTCAATGAAATGGCGTTCGATCCAGCGTAGTGAATCCCAAAGAGATGAAGAAAATGAGCTCGGGCTACCTAGGTTATCTGATCCAGGCTGTGCAGCCTGGTCGAACAAGCTCACAAACTGCTTACTTTTCATTTCAAATTCCTGCTCTATGTGATCTCTCAAAAATACGAATGCCACGGGAAATATATGGTGTAATAAAACAACGCACGATTTCCGCCCTCCTGTTGCAACCAAGTGCAGGCGAGAGGCCGATTGCAGATGACCCAGTGGGCCCAGGACCAGGAGTGCAGACGAGCGCAGTCACAACATTGCTTGCGAGGTCGTTTCATTCTGACCGCCTCTCAACAACGCGCCTTTTGCTTTTATACTTTTTTACTCCTTTTAACGAATTCGGCCACCACGCAGCGGCGTGTACGGATGAGCCAGGTGGGTTAACACTTTTTTTGTAATGAGCCGCCAGGGTGAACGGAATATTGTTGAGGAAATTGGACTATAGGGGGCGTACTCTCATTATCATCATCATCACCGTAAACAATCGCTGCGTGGCGAAACAACTGCGACGCCAACACTCGCCAAGCGTACGCCGCATCGTTTTCCCGCTCGCTGCATATTTGTTGGTAGCGACATGGTGCGCACTTGCTGCGCACCGCAGTGCTCGGAGCATGATTTTGAATCTGGTATGTGCAGCGCGAACGACTGCAGCAAAGTACGCGACGATGCGGACACTGTCCGCCGTTGGCTCTGGTGCAACGCTGCACTCGATGACATGATCGCAGTTGAGCACATCCTCTCCTTCAACGAGACTTCGCTTGCTTTCTCCGATGTCGTCCATGTTTGTCGCAGGCACTGATAACTGAAAAGGGATGTGCGTGTTTTGTGAATCATTCCAGAAAAACACGGACGCCGCGCCGGCCACGTACAATCCAGCGCGCGGGGCCGACACTACGTGACATAGGCGTACCCACCGGGGGGGGGGGGGGGCAATGGGGTCGATTGTACCCCCCTCCCCCCCCCGATTCTCAGAGTGGGGGTGCAGGCACGTGTTTACCCCCCCCCCCTGAAACAGCCGCCACTGGGCGGGGCAAACACTTGCCGGCGGTGCCCAAGGGATACCAAGGGCACCGCCTCCCGGCCTTGGGGGGGGGGGGGGGAGGGGGGTCTGGTTCGCCCCCCACTCAAACACAAATTGTTACGCCACTGCGACGTGGCGTATTTCCAGGGGATGGGGTGTCAACGTATCAAATGTTCGAGAACCTCTCTATCCTCCCCCTTTCCCGCCCTAAATCTTTACAGTCAGGACATCCGGACCCCCCTCTAGAATCAGCCACTACCACACATGTGCCCTTTTTGCTTTCCATGATGACTTCCATGACATTGAAGATTGAACGCAAGAGGGACTAGATTACTTTTGCCAAGATGCGTTTAGGAGAAAAGAATAGTGTTACATATATTTTTCACAAGCCTAGCGTCGTAGTCTTCTATGGCAGCGAATGCACTAATGGCTGCGGTCGAAGGGTTTGTCTGCCCCACAGCGTTAGTTCGCAAGGTGCCCGCTATGGAGCGCCATTCCATCTGATCTCCTCCCCTACAGGGGAGGGAGATCGAACCATGGCGCCCCTAGCGCCTAACTTTAGAATACAGATGCTGCGATCTTTTTGCGAACCTGAGGTTCAATGATCGAACCAAGGGGTTCGAAGGCTCGCGCAGTTTCGAAACGTCGAACCTATTACATAAAAAATCGACGATTTTCGAACTTTCAAATTTTCGGCGCTTAGAAATTCGATTGTTTTCGAACTTCCGATTTTCGACGCTATGAAACTTTGACATTTTCGAACGTTCTAAGTTAAAAAAAGTCGACAATTTTCGAACTTTCGATTCTGCTGAGTTCCAGAAGCTCGACGACCTTCGAACTTGTGAACAAAAGTTCGACAAAGCCCCATAGTCTAGACCACGAATATAAATAACACAAGATGTCAATGTGTGAAGTGGAGTTGAAATTGCACTACGAGTCTTAAGAGCCGTTCACATATTTGCAACCGAGTACAACTGAGAGAGACAAGACCGGTCCTTGAGCCTCTTACGACGTCTTAGGACCGGATGCGCTGCTGCGGTTCTGGTCCTAAGACGTCGCAAGAGGCTTAAAACCGGTCTTGTCTCTCCCCGTCGTACTCGGTTAAAAAAGTGTGAACGAGCCTTTGCCGTTAGCTGATCGTGCCACAAACGACGCGCTTGTAAAGGCTCGTTCACACACTTGTGACCGAGTACGACCGAAGAGACCAGACCCGGTTCTTAAGCCCTCTTGCGACGTCTTGAGACCAGCTCCGCTGCAGCGCATCCGGTCCGAGACGTCGCAAAAGGCTTAAAAACCGGTCTGGTCTCTCTCGGTCTTAAGCGCCGTTCACATATACGACCGGAGGCCAGACGGTTTTTAAGCCTCCTGCGACGTCTTAGGACCGGATGCCCTGCAGCGGAGCTGGTCCTAAGACGTCGCAGAGCAAAACCGGTCTGGTCCTCTCTCGGTCTTACTCGGTCGCAAGAGTGTGAACGGGCCTTTACTCGGTCGCATATGTGTGAACGACGCTTTAAGCACTGAATGATCGCTTTGGGGTGGCCTCGGCCTCGTACCTCACGCCTTTTCTTTCGACTTCCGCACACAGCCTCCCCCGCGCACAACTCCGTAGGCTTCCCCGAAGTAACCTGTAGGCCAATGGACAGTGGCGTACCAACTTGTTTTGAGTTGGGGGGCAAACCAGAACCCCCCCCTCCCCTTAGGGCCGGGAGGCGTATTTCTAGCGCGCAGGCGATAAACCCCCTAGCAACGACGCCCACGCCGGATTGGCTGCTCGGCAACGCGCGGGAACTTAAATTTCGGATTCGGACGGCGCGTGTATCACTCGGGAGCGCGTTAACCCCCCCCCCCCCGGCCTGCGTCCGCCGCTTCCGGCGACAGCATGCGGCTGCTAATTACCAAAACTATTAACCCACTTATCCTCCCCCGTGCATGCCGCTTCGCGGCGTCCAGCCGGCAACCCAAGCCCCGCTGTCCCCCATGCACCTCCGGAAATAGAGTCCCATACCAGTTAGTTCAACAAAGTTTCGTCGATAACATTCGTTTTCTTTTTTTCAGTGTTAAACGTAAAAAATAAATGTCGTAAATATCGCCAAATTGCCTCAACAAAACAGAATGTTCGAGAAAAAAAGAAAAAAAGTAAGCCCACACTGTGGATTGAACCCGCGTCCGCTTGCGTGCGAGGCAGACGTCTTACCACTAAGCTTCACTGCCACTTTTGTTTTCTGAATTGAACTTTTATTTACATGTATATGTATACAGTTAATGTCTATTTACATATGAATCTAAACGAAAAAAACAGCGCGCAAAAAAATCTCTATATACACGTTATGTATGATTAGCACTTGGCGTGAAATATTCATGACTTCGATGATAAATACACAGCACACTTCGTTATACTAACGAAACCAGGTGAAGGGTAACGTTGGAAAGAGGCAACTATCTCCTACTGCTTGTTAATGATCGGTTGCTGACTTCGTGGTAAAATATTTGGCCTATATAATGTCAGGTGAACAGCTGAGATTACGCACGATTTCTTTCCACTCCTCATTCTCGCAGATACTGAGCATTTTTACAGCGGAGGTGTTAAAGCGGCCCTGCAACAGCTTTTTGACTGGTTTTTAATTTGCACCGAACCTGAGCGCACTGAACGTAGTAACTTAATGAAACTTTTCTTTTCTCAAATTTCGCTTTATTTTAAAAGTTATAGGCAAATTAGAATTACAAAAACAAGCAAAAAATAACCTGCTTCATGACGTCGTAGGTCCTGGCTTGAGTGGCCGTGAACTAGAGGAGGGGTAGTGAGCCATTCGAGCGCTCACGGCTGCCGCACTCCGTGTCGACGGCTCGAGAGGGCGCCACTAAAGCACGTGTTGGATAGGCTGTATGCAGCGGGCGGCCAGGCCGGCTCGCATTGCATTCGCTGCGCGATTAAAGACTATTTCGGCATAACACTTCATTGGCCACAAACAACAGCAAACACGGGGTAAAGATCAGTTCAGAACGGGAGCCACTTCGCGCTGCCATACCGCCAAATGGGCAAATCGCCAGCAGGGCCCGCGCCGAAGGCCTTCGGAACGCTCGGAGCCGGTCGGATCTTCGAGCCGGTATACGACCGCAGCGCCGCCGCGTACATCCGGGACCTTTCCGTGTCGGCGCCTGATCCCACTACTCCTTTCTAGTATGCGCCGCCTTTTCCACCGCTTGGTGGCGGGTATGTCGACGGGTCATTTCTTGTTTCCGTACTTTATAAACTGCATTTGTTTCTTTTCTGATCTAAAATACTGAACAAAAACTACTTTCATACATAATTGAAACGGTTCCCGACACTTATATTTTGTATCTCGACTAAAAAAAAGCTCTTAGCGGCTCTGACCAGTAGTAAGGCCAGGACCTAAGACGTCACATATCGCGCGCTTTCGGCAACGCGGGTCGCCCTCGTAGGTGGAGGAGGTTTCCGCGTCGTCCGGTTAAAATATGACGCACTGATATTTAGTTACTCTCTCCGTGCCCGCTGGCTTGCCCGAACCCCAAGAGACGTGGAAACCGCAAAAAAGGTAGACGCTTAAATATGATTGCAGGGCCCCTTTAAGGGCTAGTTTCCCCAGAATCGTGTCCCCCACAAAGAAATGAAGACACCGAACTCTGGACACCTACCGCCATCTATGAGCGACGGCGGCTAGCCACGTATCTCGTTGCCGCCGTCGCTCATAGATGGCGGCAGCCTTTCCACGCTGGCTTGCCGACTTGCGCTGGTCTTCCTTCTTCACCAGAGTGGAAGGGCTAAATGTTTTTTTTTTGACTACTGTGATTGCAATTTTTTTTAATTCACCCATGAAGGCTTGGCCACGCCCCCACAGTGTCGACCCTTGTATTCCACAAACTATAAAGCCCTAAGACTACAAGCGTATCAAGCACACTATCAAGATGATCCGAAAAATGCAGATAGCGTAGTATCGTTTCCTCTACATCAAATTCTTTCTTTAGCGTTTTTTAAACACATCCCAGAAAAATACGGCATCTGCACATATTACAAAAGCATGTGTAAATGTTTCAGTCGTCTTGCATATCCTACAGTCCGTTGTCCACGCTACTTATATGCCTCGGGAGGCAAGCCATTCCTTGACCGGTACAGTTCGAGAATGAAAGCGAAAGAAGAATGTTTTACATTTTGACGGTATTGGCCTACGCTTAACTCTTTTCAACAAGTCCATTTTACTATTCGGGAGGGATCATAAGGGAATAAGCAATATAACGGCTCTGGGAGCAGCGCTATCAACAGCCTTTGTACTAGGCATCTTTTCGAGCACGACTCCAGGAAACTTGGTTCAAATCTCGCCTTCAAAAATTCTAGGGTATCAGCCACTTCTTTATAAAAGCCTCGTAATGTTGTTATAACATGTGTCTCCTGTAATTGGTCGTTTGAATCAAGATATTTTGTCAAAAAATATTTTCTTACAAGTTTCGAGGAACGAATGTTGTGGTTCCCGAAAGAACTTCCACCTGGCAATTAGCTGCCTCACAAAAATGTGACATAATCCAAGACCCCCATATTCGATTGAACGAAACAAATTGGATCGTCTCATGGGTTCATATGTCGACTTCCGTATAAACGTCGCGCACATCCTATTGAACATACTAACCGTCACCCGCGAACAGTATATGATCTGAAGGAGGTACATAAGTTTTGACAGGAAGAAGATGTTACACACAGCAACTCGACCGAAGATTGATAGATATCTCGTATTCCACATGCGAGCAGCCGATTTAACTTTAGTTCCGACACTGTCCCACGTTGACTTGGGGTTCTCCATAGGACACAGGGGAACACCCAAAAGCTCTGATTTCTGAGTTGACCATGTGATGTCCACATATCCAGACGGCGTCGTTCCCCACATCCTGCACCACGAGCCAGAAACTTTTTCCCTGTTCAGTGCGGCAGCAGACGTCGCACAGAAGTCTGAAACACACTTCACTGCTTCTTGTATGCTAGGCTTATCGGAACACACAAGCACCAGGCCGTCCGTGTAAGCTAGAATTTTCACTTCACAGCTGTGGAGTCGGAACTCTTGCACCTTTCTGTTATTCATGATATCTCTACAAAGTGGTTTCAAATATAAGTCAAACAGTAGTGGTGAGAGGGGACACCCTTGACGTAATGAGCGTTGTACTTGAATCGGTCTTGAAAGAGATCCGTTAATAATTATCTGTGTCCTTATGTCTTTATAACACAGCTGTGCACCTTTCTCAATTTTATTGCCTACCTGGATATGCTTCAAGATAGAAAAAAGAAATGCATGTTCTACTCTATCAAAAGCCTTTGCCAGGTCGATCTGTAAGATAGCGGCTGCTTCGTTTGTTTTTGCCATAGTTCTAAAATCGACCGTACAATGTGCAGATTTGTTTGAATATTTCTTCCTTTTATGGAGCAAGATCGGTGGTCGCCCACGATTTCAGATATCACACTCTGTAGTCGACCCGCAATTAGTCTGGCGGAGATTTTGTAGTCGCAGTTCAGAAGGCTAATAGGTCTGTATCCTTCAACCTGTTGTAGCTTGTTAGGATCTTTTGACTTCGGGATTAGTATCATGTGTGCTTTTCTGAACGATGGTGGTAAGGAACCATTTTCGTAACACTCATTGAACACACGAAGAAGAATTGGCGCAAGTTCCTTTTTCCACTTTTTGTAGAAACTGGCCGGTAGTCCGTCCGGGCCCGGAGCCTTTCGGCTTTTCATGTTAACAATATTTGTTTCAATTTCCAAAGCGTTGAAATCGTCGTTTAAACTTCTTGTCGTCTTAGTATGGATGGTCGGCAGCCCAGATATTATTTCGTCCATTCTTGGGTGTGTAAGTTTGGTCTTTCGCGAAAACGTATCCTCGTAATAGGATATAAACGCTTCTTGCATATCGTTGTCTTTTGAAAATTCTTTCCCATTTTGCCGTACAAGTGAAATCAACTTTTTTTTTTTAAGTACTCCCGTTTAGCGTGTAGATAGCAATTTGTTGGTTGTTCTTCTTCGATGACTTGCAGAGTTTGCGTCCTCACAGCAGCCCTCTCGTATCGTCTCGCGTCGTGCTCTTCAAGTTTTTTTTTAGGTTTTTAATGTCGTTTTTGTATTCTCCGGGATGTAGGCACTCCAGATGGTACAGGTACGAAATATCTCTGTTCAAGCGCCTTTCTTGTGTTTTTTTCATAAAATCTTACAACTGAGGATGTTTCGATTGCTATTTCTCTTACCCGGAGTTTGAAAATTTTTTTCATTTCTGGCACCACCCATTCTTTGTCCGTCCCAGTTCTTTTAGTAGCTTTCCTATGTTTTGTTTAAAACCATCATTATCAAGTAGTCTTTCATTCATTTTCCAGACTGACCATGATTGACACTTTTGTTTTACCGGACATTTTCTCAGACCTATGGTTACGATCACCATGCAATGGTCAGAAAAGGACGCAGGATTTACTTTATAATCGCTCAGGCTATTTCTGACTGATCCAGAAATATAAATTCGGTCTAACCGTGCATGGGACGACCCTTGGAAGTGCGTATATCTTAGAGTATTATCTGTTGCCGCTGAATCTAACAAATCGCAATCGCAAACAATCGCTCTTAGACAATCTGCGCTGCGATCTACAATCTTTTTGGCAGGTATTCTGTCCTTGACATGCAGTACGCAGTTAAAATCCCTCAAGAAAATTACGTTAAACCTTGTGTCAGCATGAATTCGCACTTGATCGAAAAAGTTTCTCTTTGCACTGCCTCGTTGTAGGCATACAAAACAATTATGCGCCAAGGTAGGTTATTGATAAGCATGTTAGCGACCAGAAGTCTTCCTGCGTATGTGTCTTCGTGGACGCTGCACATTTGATATAGAAGATTTTTTTAAACAATATAGCGCATCCAGCAGAGGAATCAATTGCTGGACAGTGAAATACGTCATATGTGTCATTCACTGCACGGTTAATCGAGAACAAGGCGTTGTTATCCGATACTTTTGTTTCTTGTAATACAACTATATCACAGTTGTAGTTCTCTAAAAAACGAAATAGTTGGTACTATTTTTAGGTGAATTGATTCCACGGACATTAAGTGTAGAAATACAGAATGGACCTATCTCTGTGGTGCCACTGGTTTCGTTAGTCGTGCTTGGGGTTGGTGTCAGACCGGGTTGAAATGGACTTCGTCTTATCCTTAAACTTAGACTTCCCCTCTGCTCTTGAAGTTCCAGACTTATCTGTGGCTCTTGTAGCGCAGGAAACTTTTCTTCAAAGCCTTCAGGCTCCGAGATCGCTTGCTCCTCAGTCGAGCTCAGCTTGACTTTTTTGCAATGCCTGGCATCCTTCGCCACATCTCCCAAGGTCTTTGGTGTCTGCAAGTGCTGTTTCCTTGTGTCCTTGCCCTTGTTTGTTGGAGCGACACTTCCTGGGCTCTGAGGCAAATCCTGCGTTGAGCTTGCACCGTTATCCACTATCTGAGTTTGTTCAGTGGCTCTCGGTTCTGGATCATCAAGGTTTAGCTCTACCTTCCTGCTGTGCACGTCTGGAGAGTCTTCAGGTGAAGTGTCAACCTTTTCCATCTCTTCTACATCCACGATGAGTTCGCTGTCATCGGTTGTCTGCGATGTATTTCCTAGCAGCTTCGAGGGGTAAGCTAACAACGCACTCCTCATTTGTATGTCCATATCTCCAGCACTGGTTGCATCATGGTGTGCGGCACTGCCTGCGAATGTGGCCGATTGCTTTGCAACGTTAGCAGAGAGGAGGTTTTCCAGGGATTGCCACTAGTGTGTTTACCCCATAGATGTTCAGCATGTGTGATACCCTGTCCGCACTGAGGTGTTCTTTGAGAACCAATGTCACCACTCGCGTTAGCGTCTCCGTTTCTTCGAAATCTGAGAATCGCCATCTCTCTCTTTTAATATCCTTGACATCACCGAAAGGCTCAAGAACCTTCTTGATCTTCAATTTAATTTCTTCTTTGCATAGGTCAATGACCACACATTTTTTCCTTTCACCTGAAGCTCATCGCATGCCTTGACTTTACACTTGGCTGCTCCATTGGCAAAGGTGGCCATCCAGACGCGGCTCATTTGGTAGGGGCCCAAGCCAAGGAGGTCTTTGCGCTCAATGATCGAAAAGAGGGTTTCCTTGAAATCAGTGGCTTTGTACGGACGTCCAGGGATGTCAGCAGGCAGAAAGAGAGAATTTGTATCGAGCATACCTGATGGTAGACGAGGCAGAATCATCCTGTAGTCCTGGAAGCTTTCCGCTACCCGCTCTGAAACCCGGCCTTCCAGTGTCGTCGAACTGCTCTCAATGGAGCTCATCTTCCGTCGTTCTTGTACGTCTTGGTGTGAGCCTTACGGCACCCGGGACGAACCCGGGCCCCAGAAATTCGCTGCAGTTTAGGACAAGCAGAAAAGGCAGTGTTCCTTTGCAGACACTTCGTCGTCTTCTCTAAGCTACGCTACCACTCCTGGAACTCGTTGTAACTGCTGCTTATGCTGACGGCGGCGGCAGTGTCTCTCTCCACGAGCCAGCCAATCCGGCGTGAGCGCCGTTGCTAGGGGGCGTATCGCCTGCGCGTTAACAATATGTGGCCGGGCGGCGGTGCCCTTAGTATCCCTTGGGCGCCGCCGGCCAGTGTTTGCCCTGCCCAGTTCGGCTGTTTCAGGGGGGGGGGGGGCAAAACACATGCCTTGCCCCCCCACTCTGAGAACTGGGGGGGGGGGCAAGCGCCCCCTTGCCCCCCCCGGTTGGTACGCCCATGCCAATGGATCCCTGATCTGCAGGCTTGGAATCGAACCGAGGCGCTTCGCTGGGAGTGTCCTTTATAGCGTTGGTTGTTTTTGAACGCAAGTCCCTCGATTTCCTCGCGTCAAGGAAAGGCGCGCGCGGAGAGCGACGCCTATGCGCTACATGCGAACGCTGAATCGGCGCTTACTTCATTATCATTAGTAACCGGCTGCATTTTAGAGCGGCCAATATCTCCATTCATCGAAGAAGAAAAGTTCCAGGCAGCGGCAATATGGTTAGCCCGATAACAACCGGTCGTGACCTGATCAGCTGTATTAGGCCGGGTGGTCCCCTAATTTAGTCTGGTTGCATTCTCCTCCACCTTGACTTGTATCGGGTGCTGTGCCTGTGTTCAGTGTTTCCTCCATCCCAGGGGTCATCCCGCCGAAAATAAACGCAATACTAAAACTCTATAATAACGTACAATCCCATACCGGCTGCAGCACTACGTTGGGACAGTGAAGAGTGTTGTTTGCATTCGGAAATGACATTTCGCGAGCCATGATCGCGAGCAGTTCCGCCGTTCCCGCTGAGCATTCGAATCGGGGGACCCTCACTAGAGCACTTCCCGTTTCCGCCGCGGGAGGGCGAGCAACGAGCTGGAGACGCGAATAGGCTTCCAAACAGACCGCGCTATTATACGCGCGGTCACCCCTCGCTCCACTCCGCTCAGGGAAAATTAATAAGACAAATTTCTGGGCTCAAGCTTTCGCTAAGCCTCGTCAAATCCACCGAGGGTTCACCATAGGCGACCGCTTCCCAGTCTTGACGAGGACCATATAGCAGACGGAATTCATCGCGCGCGGGAAAGGACACGGCGGTATGACGAGATCAGGAGCGTGCCATATGGGCCCGCCGTGCTATATTGAATGGGCGGAACGTGAACAAAAAGAATTCGAAATATGGACTTAACGCAGATGGCTGACTTTCTCCTGAGCCTAATATATTCGACAAGCCTAACACACACAAAAAAAAAAAGTTTAAACGTTTTTTTTTAGAGCGCAGCTCTTAGGCGCCCGTTTCCGGCTTGAGCGGCGTCGCCGTCGGCGTAACCGCGCGGTGCATTATGGGTAAATTTTCCCGCAAAATTTAGCGGAAAATTTTCCCGCTAAATTTAGCGGAAAACTTTTCCCGCTAGATTTAGCGGAAAAATTTCCCCACTAAATTTAGCGGGAAAATTTACCCGCTAAATTTAGCGGAAATTTTCCCCACTAAATTTAGCGGAAAGTTTTCCCCTAAATGGGAGGCGAGCAGGAGAGGAGGAGGGGCATAGCCTCCTCTCCGTACCTTCCCTCCTCCTCCTCAAGAGCTGCGCTCTATTTCGGCGTTGCATGGGATTGTAAACGTCTTTCATTTTTTACTGGAACATGCGGTTAATTTAGCAATGCACCTAAAGTTGGGCGTGTGGAAAAAAATGTATATAGGATCACTTGCGTCATTGTCACGGCGGCCCGTTTTCGAAATATCGATCCTCGCAGTAAGCCAACTTAGAAAAGCAGGAATGTCCGCGCGACGGCTTGTTTCCAGGCAGACGCGAAAGGTGGCACCACTGTCGTTTTGTACGTAACCCATCGAGGCCAAACGCCTTAGCAAACACTCAATGTTCGCTACACTCCATTTTAGGCAGCGGCCACACTGCTTATACATCATACGAACGACAGTCTGCAGACACTTTATGAAGCGTTTTTTTTTCTTGTATGACGGTCCTAGTTGTCAGCATTGATCATACAAAAACTGACAGCAGACATGTTGGAAGCAAACGTATGAATGAAGCAAGCATACTTCGAACCATGCTGAGGCGTGCTCGCAGATAAATCTGCCATCATGTCTACAGAGAAACTTCATGTATTTTGTAATGATGTATGAACAGTGTCACAGCGGCTTTACATTACGTCCTCGCACCATCCTGGTGGTCTCTCCTATACTTGTTCTTGCCAAGGCAACAGATATCGGTGGTCTGAAATGCGTGCCGCTGAGGGTATGCGCTCAGCAAGGCCACCACAAATTGCTGCGATGTCACATCGAACCATGCTGGTGGTCACTGCCCCTTGCTTTGGCCGAAGAGGCCAAACGCCGCGGTGCAAAACGTATCTGCTGCACAAAGTAAGCGCTCAGCAGTATGACTGAATCTTAATGGCAACTGACGTGACGTCACACTGAACCATGCTGGTAATCACTGCCACCGGTTCTAGCTGAGGACACCAAACTCCGTTGTGCGGTACATGTATGTACGCTGCAGGATAGGTACGAGCTCAGCAGCAAGACCACCGGAACGGCCGCAAATGTGACGTCGCATGAAACCATGCTGGTGAACGTTGTTCTTGCCGAGGAGACCGAATTCCGTAGTGCGAAAAGTATGATGAAGAAGGTGCACGTCCAGCAGCAAGAAGATTTGCAGCTCGTGTGACATCGCACAAAACCCTGCTGGTGGTCACTGTTACTTGTTCTTGCCGAGGAGACCAAATTTCGTAGTGCGAAATGTATACCGAAGAAGGTACACGTCGTGCAGCAAGACCGCAATACATTGGCAGCTCGTGTGACATCGCACAAAACCATGCTGGTGGTCACTGTTACTTGTTCTTGCCGAGGAGACCAAATTTCGTAGTGCGAAATGTATACCGAAGAAGGTACACGTCGTGCAGCAAGACCGCAATACATTGGCAGCTCGTGTGACATCGCACAAAACCATGCTGGTGGTCACTGTTACTTGTTCTTGCCGAGGAGACCAAATTTCGTAGTGCGAAATCTATACCGAAGAAGGTACACGTCGTGCAGCAAGACCGCAATACATTGGCAGCTCGTGTGACATCGCACAAAACCATGCTGGTGGCCACTGTTACTTGTTCTTGCCGAGGAGACCAAATTCCGTAGTGCGAAATGTATGCCGAAGAAGGTACGCATTGAGCAGCAAGACCACTATACATTGGCAGCTCGTGTGACATCGCACAAAACCATGCTGGTGGTCACTGTTACTAGTTCTTGCCAAGGAGACCAAATTCCGTAGTGCGAAATGTATACCGAAGAAGGTATACGTCGAGCAGCAAGACCACAATACATTGGCAGCTCGTGTGACATCGAACAAAACCATGCTGGTGGTCACTGTTCCTTGTTCTTGCCGAGGAGACCAAATTACGTAGTGCGAAATGTATGCCGAAGAAGGTACACATCGAGCAGCAAGACCACTATACATTGGCAGGTCGTGTGACATCGCACAAAACCATGCTCGTGGTCACTGTTACTTGTTCTTGCCGAGGAGACCAAATCCGTAGTGCGAAATGTATACAGAAGGTACACATCGAGCAGCAAGACCACTATACATTGGCAGCTCGTGTGACATCGCAGAAAACCATGTTGGTGGTCACTGTTACTTGTTCTTGCCGAGGAGACCAAATTCCGTAGTGCGAAATGTATGCCGAAGAAGGTACACATCGAGCAGCAAGACCACTATACATTGGCAGCTCGTGTGACATCGCAGAAAACCATGCTGGTGGTCACTGTTACTTGTTCTTGCCGAGGAGACCAAATTCCGTAGTGCGAAACGCTATGCCGAAGAAGGTACACATCCAGCAGCAAGACCACTATACATTGGCAGCTCGTGTGACATCGCAGAAAACAATGCTGGTGATCACTGTTACTTGTTCTTGCCGAGGAGACCAAATTCCGCAGTGCGAAATGTATGCCGAAGAAGGTACACATCGAGCAGCAAGACCACTATACATTGGCAGGTCCGTGTGACATCACACAAAACCATGCTGGTGATCACTGTTACTTGTTCTTGCCGAGGAGACCGAAATTCCGTAGTGCGAAATGTATGCCGAAGAAGGTACACGTCGAGCAGCAAGACCACTATACATTGGCAGCTCGTGTGACATCGCACAAAACCATGCTGGTGGTCACTGTTACTTGTTCTTGCCGAGGCGACCAAAGTCCGTAGTGCGAAATGTATGCCGAAGAAGGTACACATCGAGCAGCAAGACCACTATACATTGGCAGCTCGTGTGACATCGCACAAAACCATGCTGGTGGTCACTGTTACTTGTTCTTGCCGAGGAGACCAAATTCCGTAGTGCGAAATGTATGCCGAAGAAGGTACACGTCGAGCAGCAAGACCACTATACATTGGCAGCTCGTTTGACATCGCACAGAACCATGCTGGTGGTCACTGTTACTTGTTTGTGCCGAGGAGACCAAATTCCGTAGTGCGAAATGTATGCCGAAGAAGGTACACATCGAGCAGCAAGACCACTATACATTGGCAGCTCGTGTGACATCGCAGAAAACAATGCTGGTGATCACTGTTACTTGTTCTTGCCGAGGAGACCAAATTCCGTAGTGCGAAATGTATGCCGAAGAAGGTACACATCGAGCAGCAAGACCACTATACATTGGCAGCTCGTGTGACATCGCACAAAACCATGCTGGTGGTCACTGTTACTTGTTCTTGCCGAGGAGACCAAATTCCGTAGTGCGAAATGTATGCCGAAGAAGGTACACGTCGAGCAGCAAGACCGCTATACATTGGCAGCTCGTGTGACATCGCACAAAACCATGCTGGTGGTCACTGTTACTTGTTCTTGCCGAGGAGACCAAATTCCGTAGTGCGAAATGTATGCCGAAGAAGGTACACATCGAGCAGCAAGACCACTATACATTGGCAGCTCGTGTGACATCGCACAAAACCATGCTGGTGGTCACTGTTACTTGTTCTTGCCGAGGAGACCAAATTCCGTAGTGCGAAATGTATGCCGAAGAAGGTACACGTCGAGCAGCAAGACCACTATACATTGGCAGCTCGTGTGACATCGCACAAAACCATGCTGGTGGTCACTGTTACTTGTTCTTGCCGAGGAGACCAAATTCCGTAGTGCGAAATGTATGCCGAAGAAGGTACACATCGAGCAGCAAGACCACTATACATTGGCAGCTCGTGTGACATCGCACAAAACCATGCTGGTGGTCACTGTTACTTGTTCTTGCCGAGGAGACCAAATTCCGTAGTGCGAAATGTATGCCGAAGAAGGTACACATCGAGCAGCAAGACCACTATACATTGGCAGCTCGTGTGACATCGCACAAAACCATGCTGGTGGTCACTGTTACTTGTTCTTGCCGAGGAGACCAAATTCCGTAGTGCGAAATGTATGCCGAAGAAGGTACACGTCGAGCAGCAAGACTCACTATACATTGGCAGCTCGTGTGACATCGCACAAAACCATGCTGGTGGTCACTGTTACTTGTTCTTGCACGAGGAGACCAAATTCCGTAGTGCGAAATGTATGCCGAAGAAGGTACACATCGAGCAGCAAGACCACTATACATTGGCAGCTCGTGTGACATCGCAGAAAACCATGCTGGTGGTCACTGTTACTTGTTCTTGCCGAGGAGACCAAATTCCGTAGTGCGAAATGTATGCCGAGGAAGGTACACATCGAGCAGCAAGACCACTATACATTGGCAGCTCGTGTGACATCGCACAAAACCATGCTGGTGGTCACTGTTACTTGTTCTTGCCGAGGAGACCAAATTCCGTAGTGCGAAATGTATGCCGAAGAAGGTACACGTCGAGCAGCAAGACCACTATACATTGGCAGCTCGTGTGACATCGCACAAAACCATGCTGGTGGTCACTGTTACTTGTTCTTGCCGAGGAGACCAAATTCCGTAGTGCGAAATGTATGCCGAAGAAGGTACACATCGAGCAGCAAGACCACTATACATTGGCAGCTCGTGTGACATCGCACAAAACCATGCTGGTGGTCACTGTTACTTGTTCTTGCCGAGGAGACCAAATTCCGTAGTGCGAAATGTATGCCGAAGAAGGTACACGTCGAGCAGCAAGACCACTATACATTGGCAGCTCGTGTGACATCGCACAAAACCATGCTGGTGGTCACTGTTACTTGTTCTTGCCGAGGAGACCAAATTCCGTAGTGCGAAATGTATGCCGAAGAAGGTACACATCGAGCAGCAAGACCACTATACATTGGCAGCTCGTGTGACATCGCACAAAACCATGCTGGTGGTCACTGTTACTTGTTCTTGCAGAGGAGACCAAATCTCGTTGGTGCGAAACGTATGCTGAAGAAGGTATGCGCCCAGCATCAAGGCCACCACAATCCTCGCTGATGTGACCTGACATCGCACCATGCAGGCGGCCATTCCTGCTTGCTCTTGCCGAGGAGAACAAACTATGTGGTATAAAATATATGCTCGAAGAAGTTACGTGCCACCACAATGGCTGCTTACGTGACGTCACGACGCACCATACTGGTGTTCATTCCTGCTCGTTCGTACCGAAGATAACGAACTCTAGTTGCGAAATGTATGGTGCAGAAGCATATACGCGCTCAACAGCAAGGCTTCCACAATGGACCTTTCGTCTGTTCGAAAGCGCCCTGTGAAAACGAACAGGCGGCATTTGCAAACAAGATATGTTTGAACAGTCAAATCACGGCCCCCGAAATGAAGTCCTCGGGGGAAATGCAGGTGCAATTGCGTGTCAAACTCGTCGTCTCGGGTTTGAGTTTGTCATATAGTTTACGCGCGGTTTATTTTAACATTCGTCCGGAGGCGTGCGGATCGAGTGAGCGGGGTACAGAACAAAGGAACTCTATAACGTAGATTTTATTTTTCTTCTTCTCTTTTTTGTAACATCTGGATTCAACGCCTTAATCGAAATTATCGATTCTGACAACTCTCCTCTCCCTTACTGACGACGAGCAGACGGCAATGCGCTCCCGTTTTCTTTGTTATATTTATTGTGTGTATGTGTTTCGAAGCAGACTACGTGTACAAGAGGGCGAAACTGGCGTGAGAAAGAGAAATTATATACATAGACACACAAAAATAATACGACGCTGGCACCGGTTTCGAAGTGCTTGATCGTTATATACTTACTTTGTTCACTCTTTTTTTTTTTTGTCTTAAAAATCGTTTAGAGAGGATTACCAAACTTTAAGGTAGAAACTCCTGCTAGAAGAATCACAGACACACGCACAAAAAAAAAACTTATATTGGACACTTTGACCTTCATAAAAGAGAAAGAGTTTTAAAGTTTGGAGGAGTGAAGGGAAGAAAGTAATAAAACTACCGGGAAGAGAAGAAGAGATGAAGACAGAAAGCAGACGACTTGCGGTCCCTGAGTTGTCGGCGAAATAATTAGTTTACAAATACAGTCTTTAACGATATAAAAAAAATGACGATGCAGTAGAAGGCGGCTGTGCAGAATTCGCATTAGGCTAGACCCGTGCACGTTGCTTAAAAAAATGGACATTTAAAAAAAAAAACGCCTAGCGCCAATGTGTGCTTCAGCACAGTCGCATAAACCGTTTGGCGCATTGTCCATACGCGGCGCGAAGTAGTTCTTACCAGATTTGGTTGTCGGAGAGAGAGGCGATGCTTTTGGCGTTTGAAACGTGCACGTCTGGATAAGATAACATTTATCTAACCTAAAGTGCACCTACACATACCTTAATTCTCTGCATAAAGAGACAAATTAGTAACGCTCCGCGAGGAGACGGACTTTTATCTTACTACGGTTCTTGAGGTGAAGATGATTGTAGGGGAAAGGGACTTCTATATATTTTATATTGCTACAGACGGTACCACAGTGAATCCATTTTAACCCCGCGTCAATCGATATACAGGGTGTTTCACGAAAGGTGGACAAATTCGATATTGCGAAAACTACGCGTCGCAACAAGAAAAAGCTTGTGTCGTTTTGGTCCTGGGCCAGGAGCTTATTTAGGAAAATTATTAAAGCCCGGGATAATTAGATCTCTAATTATTTTCGCTTAATTAACTTTTTAATACTGGGTTTAAGGGCATGGTTTCAATTAGAAAATTGTTTAGCATCATCCAAAACACTAAATCAACAAATTGCAGAACGCTAGAAGGCACGCGAAGCATTTTACGACTTTCTGAAAAACCGCACAAGTTCGACGAGTTTTAAGTTTCGGTTTGCTATCGGAGCGCATCTCGGCTCCGGCGGCACCGCGCCCCGTGGAGAAATAGTGCAACTTAGCCTCTGCATGCGTCACGCGATGACAGCGCAGCAGAGGCTGGTTGCACTATTTCTCCACGGGGCGCGGTGCCGCCGGGGCCGAGTTGCGTTCCGATAGCAACCAACATACATAGTATATAGATGATATATAATATATATATATATATTGACATTACATGAGCGAGCCCCCGTTCCCATGCCTCGTGCGCCACATGCGCCATAAATAATCGTTCTATATTGTCGATTCATTTCCGCTCGAAAAGGAGCTCTGCTCTGTTCACGCATTTCGCACTATTCTGGATTTTTCTTTTTTGACCAAGATATTGCTTTGTCTAAATATTTGTTTCTCAGTCCTTTCTCATGTAAATCAACCGGAATGGCAATGCCACTACTAGGGTATGCACGTGCGAGCTCTTTGCTCAAGGAGGCACCTCGGCTGCGCGAAACTCTTGCACCGCAGGAGCAACGGCCAAAGATAAACCTACGAGCTCGGGCTTCTAGCTGTCAGACAATACCTTCAAAATGAAAGCATGTTTAAAGGTTATCTGAACTCAAGTATGAACAAAGGACAAAACACCCTCTCCTGTCACTTTAAAACAAAAGTATTTTCTTATAACGCTGCTATAAAAAATTGCCGAAAACACAAAAAAAACCTGCAGCATGAAGATATATTTTGTTTTTATGCCTGTTGAGTCTAGTGAATTGTGCGTCAGGGCAAGAATGGTGTGTTTGCTCTCGTTCTAATGAAAACTGCCAGTACTATAACATGGTTGTGTTTGAAATCTATATTTTTATAACATTGCAGGTGTGGGCCCAAAGTGAGTCGTATACTATATGCAAATGAAAGCTAAAGACGGCAAAACGATGAGCTTACAAAAAGCAGAAAGCATAAGGTTCCTTGTCTAAAAAATCTCTGAGGTGTCGCGGAGACAGTCAGTTGCTTTGCAACGTGAAGCACCAATGCTGTTTGTTTGTTAATTTTTTTTTGTCCCAAGATAGAAAAAAATATTGCCTCCCGTCCTCTGTTGAGTATGAGACCCCTGGTGCTAACGGGCTTGTAACGAGGCTTAGTTCGTATGCTCGGCGTCGACTTTGCGGAGTCGGTTCAAATTGTAACAACTGACTTTAAGATCGTGCTCGGTATTGTATTTTTTTTACTTAAAACTTTACGAATGAAACACTTCCGCGTTACATGCTCCCATTACAGCGTCTGAGTACTGCGTTCCACTAGTGAAGCTGGGAGTTTGCTGGTCGTCTGCTCAAAGGCTTACCGGAAATGACGCAGGACAGGGGTCTCGCCATGGCCGAAGTTGTACCGTCCAAAACAATAACAACCACAAACGAGAAACGAAAAAAAAACAACACAAGAGATAACGCAAACCACGCGCACCAAAGCGAAAAAAAAATAGAAAGAAAAAAAATTGTATTAATGCATCACCCAAAACGCCGGCGCACGTTTTTTGTCGGGGAATAACAAAAAAGCGTAAGAAAAAATCAAATGGGAGGAAAACGCGTAATAAATATACGAAGCTGAACCAGGGAGAAGTGTAAATGTCAACGGTTCCTTTGTGTTGAAGCGCAGGGGTCAATCTTGTTAGAAATTTCCCGGCTTTCTGCCGCAATTTCATCAGTCGTTTTTTTCCTTTTTTCTTTCCTTTTTTTAAGCGTTGTTTGCTGTATGTCGAGTTTGTTTTCCTGCGACTATTAGATTACTTTCGTATACAGGGAGAGAATATTTTCTGAAAAAGTGCGCGCAAAACCATCCTGTGCTCCGAGTAGAAAAACGCAAATGTGCCATTGTCAAATTTTATAATTAATATTTTTGTTTTTTGCAATAATTTATGCGCGAATGAGTTTTATGAACTTTGCCATAACACAGTTTGTAGCCTACTTTTTCATGTTTTTTTATAGTACGAAATTTTATTAATGCCCATTCTAGTTATGAAACCAGTTATTTTAATACGAGCTCAAGATTCTCGTGCGCGAATTAATTACGTCACTTCTGTGATTTTTTGTGATTTTTTATTTCCTATTTGCTTTGCTCTATTAGTCTTTAACAAGTGCTAGCAATCTCAATGTCTGTAGTTATCGGTCGCACGTTTAAAATAGTTCACATGTGCGAGCAAACAATATTGCTCCATACGTGTTAAAATTGTCTTCGAGGAATCTGTATTTATTCGCGAAATATACTCAACTCCACTTCCGTGCATTTCCTTCTGTTCTCTGTCTTGGATCGTTATATATTGCTCTTACTGGAACCAGCAATGACTATACTATATGTCTAACCTTGTTCCGCCTGCCTGAAATTTGCTTACGTCGAGGGCAATCAACTTGAACTCGAACTAAACTTCTATAAGAGAATGAAATCACTACCGTTCCATTCTATAGTCGACGACAATTTAAGAAACGCGGGGCGCAGCCTCGGCGTTCCTCTCGGCTAA
The DNA here is from genome assembly GCA_037355805.1 of Ixodes ricinus. Lineage (NCBI taxonomy): Eukaryota > Metazoa > Arthropoda > Arachnida > Ixodida > Ixodidae > Ixodes > Ixodes ricinus. Next base: position 22,655 of record JAZHYW010000021.1, read on the forward strand.
CGCTGACCATATCCAAAATGTAGCTCAGAAATTGAACGGTGCGAACAGCCCGATTCGGACTCGCCACGACGAGCATTCGGGTATATAGTGACTCGCGTCAAATCGCTGCAGTGACGGGGGAATAGCCGAACCCTCACATTGAAAATCAAACTGGTGGGCTAATTGGCTGCACGAAAAAAAAAAATAAAGAACACGAAGCAAAAGACAACGACTATAGACCAACTCAACTCACTGGCGTCACACCACTGCGGTGGCGCTGCTGTCGGTACTGCGCATGCGCAGATGCTTCACTCCTCCCGAGTTTGGTTTCTGCGCACGCGACACCTGGTGTGGGCAAAGCGGGCTTGTTTGTACACACTGTGTTGGTGTATAGTGGGAGGACATGACAGGAGTCTAAAGCCGCAGTCAAACTGCTAACGCATCGTACAAAGGGCAGGCTTCAAACACTGTCTGAGGCAAGTTTTTTTTTTCTTGTATGACGGCTCTGTTACATTGATCACGCAAACAACAACAACAACATCTGCATGCCATGTTTGTGACTTGCTTGAGGCGTGCCCGCAAATAATTTTGTCGTCATGTCTTGCCACGTGTTTGCCAGGGCGCGGCTGCGTGATGGACATCGACGGCATACAGTCGGCACCAGATCACGTGGTCGCTCATTTCTGTCTGCGAGTTGAGGGGTGACCGCTGCCCGTTTTCGTCTAATTTTTCTTCTTTGTTCGACTGCCAGAGTAAAGCAAAAAAAACTAACGCCTTTTTTTGTAGGTTTTACGAACGTCAAAGATAAATTGTATGCGGTATTTAGTGAAAGTACAATCCTAGTTGCACCGCCCTCTAATTCCTGCAACGGGTCGTTGGCAATTTCTGCGAAATGGACGGCCCATTTATAGCGGCAACGGAAAGTTGCGGCTGCGGGTTCGCTCGCCAGCTTTCTCGAGCGACTCGGATACTGAGAGTTTTAGCATAGATCGTTCCAAAGACTGTGATAACGGTACCCGATAACGATACGATGCGTACGCAAAGGCGTCGATGGAATTTCGGGTATCGTTACCGGAGGTATCGGGACAATCTGTACTAACACTCTCTATTCACAGCGCCTGGCGGTCTAAAGACGAGGCCATGAAAGTAGGTCCAAAAACAGGCGATGCAAATCGCCGGTATGCAGTCTCTCTCTTGGTCACATCACAAAGTGCCCGGCAGACGTGCACACGCATAAAATGCCCCGTTTGCATGTCTCGCGCCTCGCGAGCAAGTATACAGCATCCAAGTTATCGGGCGAGCTTTTCCCTAACCGCCTTCGCCGAAGTCTCCGGGGCCATCTGGTGAGCAGGAAAGGCATTAAGTGACGGCGGCAGAGCCACTTTCCCCGAGCCATAACCAAAATCGGGCCTAGTTTGCGCTCTCCGATAAGGAGCCAAGCGTGGCAGCTCTGTCTCGCGATCGGACGGACGACGCAATCCATTTCGGCGAGCGCGCCAGTGGCCAGCGCGCGGCTTCCAGATTCGGCTAATGGGATAATGGACTCGCGAACTAATGGACCACTCGACTGGGAAGGCAAGAAAGGTCCGTCTCTGTCTTTTTTTTTTTGCCACTGTTGCGAGCCACGGGGCAGACGAGGGAAGGAAGAGGTCACGTGACCATCGCTAACGACGACACAGTGTCGCCCTGGTTGTTCGTTGGAAGTAGCTGTTTTCTTTTGTGTGTGTGTGTTCGTTTGGCGGTAATATAAGGATTCTTTATGGATGGTAAGAAAGTTGGCCATTGTCGCGTTTATTTGGTAACATGGTGATTTCGGACGTATATGCATACGTGCGTGTGTGTGTGTACGCGTGTATGTGTGTGTCTGTGTGCGTGCTGTGCGCGTGCGTATGTGTGTGCGTCTGCGCTTGTGCATGTGTGGTTTGTGTGTCTGTGTGTTCGTGCTCTTTTCGGCGGAGTTGTGTTGTTTGCTTGTTTTGTTCACGAGGACGCCGTCTTGTTTGCGGCAAAAGGCAAAGGAGCGCGTGCTGGACGCGGAGCTTTTATTGCGTTCTGAACTCAGTCACTGAATATATAGTTGATTCGAAAAACACGAAAGAATAAAACAACGTAGGGACGAAGACAGACTTCATGACTACATTCCTACAAAGAGGATTGAACGTGGCATCATTAAATCTCGCTTGCTAGTTGTAAGAACCGTACCGTCCGTCTTCGTCCCTACATGTTTTATTCTTTCGTGTTTTTTTTCTAATTATCTTTATTAACCCGTTGTAAGTTCATTTTTGACTAGTTCATGCCTCGTTAATGCGGACACCGCGGCCGAACAATTCTGACAAAACGCTCCGTTAATTTAGACGAGCGAACAATTTCGATAGAAAGTCGCTGCCTATGTCTTCTTTCATCAGTCGTATCTGAAGAAAGAGGAGAGGAGAGAAAAAGAGAGAGGAGAGCGTGTGACTATGCGGGCAGAAACCGTGGAAGAGGAAGAACCGAGAGCACGCGGGGAAGATCAGAACATCGAGCTCTGCTTGGAAACTGATATTTCCAACCAGAGCCCGTGGCTTTCTGACCGTCTCCGCGAGTGCTCTCGCCTCCTCCTTTCCCTCAGTTTCTGCCCGCATATCAATTCGGAGAGCAAGTCGTCTGCTTCTTGCCCAGGAGTTCCGGTGACGTCAGACCGACGCCGAGCTCTGATTGGCTTTGATTGAAAGGATAGTGGGTAGACCTCAATGCTAGACGCCTCGAGGTCTACCCACTATTTACTTTTAATCAGCCAATAAGAGCTCGGCGTTCTGTCATCATCGCAACTCCTGTGAAAGAAGCAGACGAACTTGCTCTCCGTATAGTGTAGTGACCTTTGCGCTCGTTGAATCACCTTGGTTCGCTTTGTCGCCTCAAGTATATGGCTCCGCTTCGATTGCAGGGAAACTTGTCCCCGCCGTCTCGATGCTTTTGTAATACAGTATAAATTAGGCAAGGGGGACCACGTGATCATGAATATCATTCGTATTGATTTATAAAAAAAAATGTGGAAAAATATCGTCATCATTCGGACTGTTTTTCCCCTTTCGCTTTTTGTTCAAACTTTGCTACACGCAGGCTACACACAATCACGCTGCACCCTAAGCGTGACGTTACAGAACGTCACGGCGTCACGTTACGTAACGGTACCACTAAATATCACGACGCGTCACGTCGTGGTGTCATGGCATCGCGTGACGTGATGTTGTCAAGTGACGTCAGTAGGTGATGATGTTAAAGTGTCCCGCGATCCGTTGTGAAACCTCGCCAACAAAAGCTGTCACCGTAAAAGAAAAAAAAGAGACAAAAATACTTATTTCTTCTTGCGGCCCTTAGAATCTTTTCCCGTGTCCCTGCGGCCCATGAGCCATCGAAGGTTGACGACCCCTGAGTATATATGTGTATATATATATTCGAGAGAAACATACCCTCGTATTTTGTGTTGTAATGCCGTATTCCATATCTTGATTATGTTTATTTTTTTCTTTTCATGTACCCACTCCTGCTTTGCCCAATTCATGGCTGACAGTAATAAATAAATAAAATAAAATAAATAAATATACGAGGGAGGATCAATAAGTTTTGACTCCTAGGCTGTAACTTTTTTATTCAGTGATGGAATTGAAAGTTGTTATATTCGAACGAAAGTTTGGAATCTCCTCGTTCCCGCAGCAGCACGTAACCTTTGAGTATAGATTCCCCACCGGCGACGATGCACCTTCGCTACCGGGTACTACCCTCCGCAAGCCGTCGTAGATGATTTAGGGCGAATGTTGACGACATCAACGGCGGAGTGCATCGGTAACCTCGTCGTCGGACGCAGACCGCGTACCCTTCAGATGTTCCTTTATCTCGGAAACAGCCAAAAAGTCCGATGGCGCGAAGTCCGGGCTGTAAGGTGAACTAGGCAAAACATCTTGGAACTGCGGCTCCTACGGCGTGGCATTTTGTCTCGTCAACAACCGCCCTCAATCATCTATGACGGCGTGCGAAGAGTATATGGAGCACCGGTAGCGGAAAGAGGAGATTTCAAACTTTCATTTGAATGCAACATCTTTCAATTCCATCACTGAATAAAATAGGCCTATAGGAGGCAAAACGTATCGATCACTCCTTGTATATAGCATATCATATGTCGCCAAATTTAAGCTGCGTCGTTTCAAAGTGAAGCTCTGTTTTTTTTTATAAGTTTCAGCTTAGGAGGCCAAACTTATCGATCACCCCTTGTATATAGTATATTATATGTCACCGAATTTAAGCTGTGTCGTTTCAAAGTGGAGCAGTTTTTTTTATGTCACAGCTTAGGAGGCAGAATTTATCGATTACCCTTGTTATATAGTATATCATATGCCGTTGAATTTAAGCTGCGTCGTTTTAAAGTGGAGCAGCTTTTTTCGGATTCCTTTTAAGTCGACGCGACTCAGTGGCGAGTCGACTGGAGTGGACACTCTCGCGGCTTTTCGTCTCGAGCAAAGCTAAAGACCAGAGAGATATTGGGGATTAGGGAAGGACCTGTCCCGAATGCACGGAATATTTCCAGGGCGCCAGGGGAAAGGGGGGGATTGAGCCAGACGGATTAATCCGGATTAGGTCTCAGAGAGATCGAAAGATGTGGCTTACTGGACGGGACCCGGGGATCTTGGTGGCTTCGTCGGGAGATTGGGGACTATAGGGAAGAGAGAGGATTACGTGGAGGGAGCTCTATATTTTCTATGACGGGGGGATGGACGGATTGAGACACGTGCTCGAGATTATCCTTGGCGGGGGTTGTACGTGAGGGGTCACCGAGGGGACTCCCTACAGGAGCGAGCAAAGGTTGACGAACTTTGAGATATACACTTCGCGACACTGTTAGCGCAAAAGAGCCATCGCCGTTTTTTTCCGTCGTTTTCTTAGCATTCAAGGATATTTAATTAAAATTATTATAGTGGTGGAAAATGCTCGGTTCATATATACTCTGCGCAAACGGTGTAGCGCAGAGTAAAGTGTAAAGTAAAACAAAGTTACCACTCGTACAGCAGGCGCAAAGCTAGCAGTGGCCGAACGCGATGATAATGCAATCCAGTGGTTCTTAACCATCGATGTTTCGCGGACCCCTTGTGAATCGGCGGGGATGATGGAGGACCCCGTTCGTGGTGAGGTGAAGGGAAAGGTATAGGCTAATTATGATAATGATTTAATAAATGGATATAAGTAAGGCCTAGTGTGAAGTAGACTTCTCTAATTGACGTACACAGGAAAAAACTCACCAGAAAACAAAAAAAACTCTTAATTTAAGAGAGAAAAAAAACTTTATTGCCGGGTTTGATTGATGAGGCAGGGCTTCACGGACCCCTAGAATGCCTTCGCGGACCCCAAAGGGTCCGCGGACCCTCACTTGAGAACCACTGATCTAATCATCCGCGTTTTGCCACTGCTATCTTTGCGCCAGCTGCACGAGTGGTAACTTTGGTGCGCCCCCGAGTTTCCCACGAGCTTCAAGTCGTTCTAAAATTGACTGATATAGTGGTTTTCGATTATCGCTCAGCATGTTTCTAATTGAAACCATATGATTATTTTTACTAATTAAAAAAATGAAAAACGTTTACAATTCCCTGTAATGCCGAATTAGGGCGCAGCTCTTGAGGAAGAGGAGAGAGGGTACGGATGGGAGGGTATGCCCCTCCTCCTCCATTAGTACCTCTCCTCCTCTCCTCCCCTCCTCCTCCCGCTCCTCCTCACTCTCATTCCTCCTCCTTCCTCATTCCTCCACCTCTCCTTCCCTTCCTCCTCCCTGACCCTCCCTCCTCCCTCGTGACGTCACTCGTGACCCCAGTAAGCCCCGTGGCATCACTCGTGAAAGTCGTGACCTTCCCGAGTGAAGGTCACGTGAAGGTTGTGACTCACGTGACCTTCACTGTGAAGGTTGTGACCTTCGTGACGTCACTCGTGACCCTCGTGAAGGTCACGTGAAGGTCGTGACCTTCACTGTGAAGCTCGGGACCTTCGTCGTGACGTCACTCGTGACCCTCGTGACGTTACTCGTGACGTCACACGTGAAGTCACGTGTGACGTCATTATGGGAAACATTCCATAGTGCAACGGGCCGACAGCCGACAGCGACGGCGACGCCGCTCAAGCCGGAAACGGGCGCCTAAGAGCTGCGCTCTAAAAGTTAATTAAGAAATTAGTTTAGTTAATTATCCGACTTATCGCAAAGATTAGCCACCCACATAATGTCCTCCGGGCCGTATAACTCACCTGCACAAACCGTATTAGTGCATCTATTACGAATGTTTTGTAATAAATCTGTCTGAATTAAAATGGAACACCCGGTTTCTGATTTATATTATGTACGCGGGAGTATGAGGTCTCTATTTGTACATATAGATATTTCTTCCTCAAATTCTTTAGCACGGTATATCGCAAATTCAAAATACATCAAGAGCTGTGTTCTAATTTCGCATTACAGAGATTTGTAAACGTCTTTCAATTATTTTTATCTCGGATGCTGCGATAAATTATGAAATACCTGTTGAAGATGGGCTATCAGACCATAAGATAGCTTTGCTTTCTTACAAAGTCGCTGCAAACTCCCGGAACACGAAGCACTTGACTATGCGTGCGCACGATTTTAACAGAGCTGATGACGTTAGTACCCTCTGACCATCTAGAATTTAGTTTATCATCTCTTGAGGACGTAGAAGAGTTGAATGAATTGTGGCGTCGATTCAAGGCAGTAGTTTGTTTCTGTTCAGAAAGGTTTGTGCCGAAAAGGGTGAAGCGCGTGGCAAGACAGAACCCGTGGGTGACCCGGGAAATAATCCACCTCAAACGTAGAATTGCCCGCTACCGTAAGAAAAATGTCCGGAACAAAAATCGCATTCAGGAACTATAGCGTACCCTTAAAAACAAACTAAAGGATGCAAAATAGATATATCTTTTTTCACAATTATGCCTGAAATTATGAAGTCATCACCTCAAAAAATTTGGCGTCATCTCTCGCCATCACGAGAAAATGTATATTACGCCAATTATAATAACCATGCTGTTAGTGATCTTAGTGAAGTGGCAAATATGTTCAACACGTTCTTTCAATCTGTTTTTGTGGAGAGTGCTGACGCGTCTGAAGATATTGCTGATAGCGGGCACGGGCGGCCCTCGACTATATGCCAGACCTGCTTATTTCTGAGCGAGGCATTTTTCCTTTGCTACTTGACATCTACATTAAACAAAAATCTGTAGGACCTGACGAAATTCCAAACGCATTTTTAAAGCGTTATGCAGAATGGGTTTCCAAGTATCTTCGTTATTAATAGCCTAAGTTTAGAAAATCACGACGTACCGTCAGACTGGCTGGCAGTGAGGGTCGTACCAGTGCATACATTTGGAGATAAGCACCCCGCTGAAAATTATAGGCCAATATCGCTTGGGTGTGCGTGCTGCAAGGTGCTCGAGGATATTCGATCGAAAGAGCTGTATAGTTTTCTTGAACACTCAAACATATTTTTCGACAACCAACATGGTTTTCGAAGATCACTGTCGACCGCTACGGTCGACCAGACACGTAACCAGGATTTTTTTTTTGGGGGGGGGGGGGGGGGCTTTGATTGGCTGAGATTGGAAGGATAGTGGGTAGACCTCAAAGTAGCTAGCGCTGAGGTCTATCCGCTATCCTTTCAATCAGAGCTCGGGGTTCTGACGCCATTGTAACCCTTTGCGCAAGAAGCAGGCCAAGGCCCCTAAATTCGTGAAACACAAAGTTGGAACCGAAAGTTCGGAAAACGTGCCAATCGGACGTCGGCAAAAAAAAAAAAAAGCGCGAAGTCATTGTTGTGACAGGCTAATCGGTGCGCTCCGTCAACTTCAGCCCAAACTTTGTGTTTGACGAGTTTAGAGACCCAGGGCCTCTAAACTCGTCAAACACAAAGTTGAGGCCGAAGTTGATAGAGCGCACACCGATTGGCCTATCACGACGATGACTTCGCGCTTTTTTCGCCGACGTCCAATCGGCGCCTTCGCGAGCTTTCGGCTCCAACTTTGTGTTTGACGAGTTGAGGGGCCCCAGATTTCTTAGAGACGTATACAGTCAGCGCCGCAAACCAATGTCGCTACTTGTAAAACCAACCTTTCAGAAAAAAAAAGTAGTTGTATTTGGATTTATCGATCACACCGTCATATGCAGAACTGCGTTTCATGATGAAATCAGCGGACGCTAACTACACTCTCAGCCTTCCAAGATAGGCGACACCGTCGCCACGTCCTCCTTTTGTAAAGTTTTTCCTTCTTCTTGTATTTCGGAAGTTTTTGCAGCTGGCGAAGTCTTCTCGAAGCGTCTCAAAATCCCTCTCCTGCCGCATCAGTTCTTTATTATTTTTTATGTAAGGTGTTTACACTAACGCTTACACTGAAACGTTCTCGAGGCAGCGTTTTCTGACACGTTACTAGAAGAAAAATATGTAATCGATTACTATTACAGTTACTCTCGGTTAGAAAGTACTCAATTAGATTACTCGATTACTGTAGAAAAAAAGTAATTGGCCTTTACTTGGAAACATAACCGTTAATTTTTCCGATTAAGGTACTTTTGATTTTTCAAAACGACATATTTTCTGCCGGCTTGAGGACTGCTCCTTCGTACCGTCCATTATTGGATTAAAATCACCGAACGATAAGCTTCTTATCTCGTTAAATGGAAACTGAAGCGGTTCTGTATTTGAGTAAAAACACTTCAATCGACTTTATTTGGCTTCCAGAATCACGAATATTGAGATTATTATTTTTTTCTTCAATTTGGTGCACGGATGCTGCAGAAAAAAAAATTATGCTCTAAGTGCCGCTGAAGCCCCTTTCCCCCGGAGCGTTATGTTATAAAAGGAGTTTTCGCCGAATCTCCACTCGCGCATCTTCAGCGCCTATCAAAGCTATATGCGCGCGCACTCTCGCGATTTCAAAAAAAAATGGTCAGGAAAAGCTGTCACCATTGGTGACGGCGCAAGGGAATATATACCTGGCAAGCTAGCAATTGCACGCGCTGCCCTCACGAGCGACACGCGCGCTTGGCGGCTGAAAGATCGTTTTACGATGTTACCGACAGGTCGGAAGTTTTTTTCGTGTTTTCTCGCGTTTAGTTACATCTTCGGGGAAAACGAACGGGCTTTTCAAATTCATGGGATAAAAAGACTCTCAAAATCACTTCTAACTCGTTTTTTTTTTTTTGCAAGAACCTTTTTAGTATTTTTTTTAATTCACCAATTCTGGTAAACCATCCTCCACTCGTAGACTTAATTTGAGGCATTTATTGGTAGGACTCTCGTAGAAACAAAGCGCGCCATCAGAAAGGGGAAGGAAAAATAGTAATGGTTACACGTAATTTCGTTACTTCCAAATCAAATTACTCTCGCGATTACTTCCTAATAAATGTGTTCAAATGATTACAAAATTACTCCAAAAAAGGAATCGATGACAAGTAATTCGATTACTTGTAATGCTCACCATACTGTTTCCGACGTTTTCTGTTAGGTATAAGTCAGCGCAACATCCGTGCCTGGAATGTCGCCTGTCAGTCTATACTCCTTGAAATGCTTGCCACGCTTCGTACGAAGCAGAGGCGTCTCGGTGACTCTCGACGTAAGCCGACCTAAGCTTTCGCGTAGCATAACGCACCGTAAGGAAACCGTGTTTGTGTGAACCGGCCCTTTTACGTCGTGCGCGGCCGGCGGAGCTCGCTGCACAGGTGTTTGGCAGCCTGCCAACTCTTTTCTACCCTGGCTTGCCACGGCATGCTTTAATTTTCAAGGCTAAACCAAAGCAAAAAAAAAAAATAATATTTGGCGTAGACAACGCCGCGGTCGCGGCCAACGAAGACGGCGCCCAAATCTCCTCATTATAAAGTTAAATGAAAATTCGCGCGGGAGAGAGAGAGAGGGAGAGATGCGCGCGGCCCACGTCATCATTTACTGCCGTGACGTCATCGCCTGTACATCCGCCTCCTCTCTCGCCGTCTGCTCTTCCTTTCTCTCATCCCTCCCCCTCCTTTTCTTTTGAGGAACAACGAATGCGTGGCACGCAGCAGAACGCGCGTAATCTCACGTTCTAGATGCGGTTTTGGTCGAATTCCTCCGGGATGGGAATACATTTGGGGAATTGCGAGGACTCGCTCATTTATATGGATGTGTGTGCGTGGCTTACGTATAGCCGCGCTGATAACCCCTAGGGTTTTGTTGAGTTTCCTTTTATTAATATTATTTATTTTGTTTTCTCCAGACTTTGAACTATATAAAATAGAGCTCTGATTTGCATTAGACGGAGCTTTCGGTTTTTCTGCAATCCGACCCGCGTGCCCTTCGTCGGAATATAATTGTTCCTGGGAAACGAAACGGAACTATCTGTCTTGACAAACCCCTTTTCGACTGCTCTTTTTTAAACCAACGGGATTACTCTGACAACAAAAAAAATATTAAAACAATTTATCGTTGAAAGACACGCGCGAAATACACTTTGTTGTATAGTCGCTTAGAGCTTAATAAACGCGAGGTATGGCTTAATATATGTTCAAGCTTCGGTGCTTCGTTCTTTTGTGTTCTTCTTATCGACTAATTCATCAAGCTCATCGTCTGTGAGGCGGTGATAAGTTTCTTAAGTTGTCGGTGATTATACTCGCCGGCAGTTTAATAAACACCTATAAGATTGCGGCATAGAAGAACGAATCACGAACAAACATGCGTGAATATAATAATTAATCCAGGCCGAGCGCTTAACTTAAGCCGACAGCGTCAATATAGACCAGTAACATTCAACCAACACTGTTCAAAGACACGCGCGCAGGGATGAATACACTTTGTTTACAACGTGTCTTTTTCTTTTTTTAGTTGGCGACAGCATGATATGTTTGTGAGCAAAGGGTACATCTGGAACGTTGCTAAATCGTTAAAATAAAAAATGAATTGTTTTGTTATGTGGGATAGAAATGTTTGTCGTTCGTTTGCCTGGTGCGAATGATTCGAAACTGGAGGTACAAATAGTTGTCAACGCGACAGTATGTAACGACATCACTTCGTACTTGCCGAGCCTTCGTTCGCCCATTTTTCCCCATCTCTTATTCACAAGCGTTCCATTCCTCCTCAATCCCGTGAAAGAGGAAAAAAAAATCTTGAACTCCTAAGACGAAAATGCTACTTACACTCTAAGAAATGCCTGCGCGTCTACTTACCCGCAAAACACTCGAAAAGCCAATCTCTGCGATCTACGACATCATTTCAGCGAATGATGAGGCGGAACATCCGTTTAGACCTCAAAATGAAGTCTGCGCTGTGGCATTACGCAATGCAAAGCGTCATGCTTGCATTGCGTAATGCCACAGCGCAGACCTAATTTGGTGGTCTAATCAGATGTTCCGCCTCATCATTTGCTGAAATGATGTCGTAGATCGCAGAGATTGGCTTTTCGAGTGTTTTGCGGGTAAGTAGACGCGCAGGCATTTTTAAGAGAGTAGGGTTTGGAGCGGTTAAGTGTGATTGCGACAAAACCAAAATACGAAATTAACGAGAGCTGGAGTGGCATCGACATTTCGCCGAGGACTTAACGTCGTCGAAGACATCAGCGGTTTCACGGTTCTAAATGTAAATAACGCAGCCATGGCGTAATCATAGACCCTATAAACTATAACTAAAACAACAAGTTCGACACGTAAACCTCGAGCTAATTAATTTTCCCGGCTCACGATTTACGTAGAGTGGATTCGAATTTATTTAGGTCCACCCGGAACGCGCAACAGCCATATTGACAGCCAAGATGGCGCCCGCCCTTCGAGAGAGCCCGTCCGCGATTCGGTGCGTTCATTTTAAACCAAGATCGCAGACGCCATAAATTGTATACCGTTTGACGCTCCCTCCCTTAATTAGTTGGTTAAGTCCTCGCGGTCCCTGGCGGTGGAGACGCGGCTTAGCCAATATACCACCTAGAAGACAAGGCCTACGCATGAAGTAACCGTTAGTTGATCACCGACCCGTCTCAAGGCGGCAAACACGCCGAAGCTCGACCAGACTATACGCCACAAAGCGGCAGACGCGTGCGTCTTGGCGTCGCCGCGTCTTAGCGTCGCTTTCGTTGTGAGACGCCGCGAGACGCGTGCTAAGCCTAACGGCGACGCTGACGCAAGCTGAGGAGAACAAGTCGTCTGCTTCTTGCGCAGGAGTTTCGGTGACGTCAGAGCGACGCCGAGCTCTGATTGGCTTTGATTGAAAGTGATAGTGGGTAGGCCTCAGTGCTAGATGCCTTGAGGTCTACCCCCTTTTTTTTTTTTAAATCAGCCAATAAGAGTTTGGCGTTCAGACATCATCGCAATCGGTGTGCAAGAAGCAGACGAACTCACCGCATATATACGGAGCGCAACTTCATCTGCTTCTTTTGCAGGAGTTGTGGTGACGTCAGAACGCCGAGCTCTGATTGGCTCTGATTGAAGGATAGTGGGTAGACCTCAAGGCAGCCTGCTTTGAGGTCTACCCACTATCCTTGAATCAGAGCCAATCAGAGCTCGGCGTTCTGACGTCACCACAACCCTTGCAAAAGAAGCAGACGAACTTGCGCTCCGCATAGGTGACGCTGCGTGGATTCACCGGTGATGACGTTTGGGGGATGCGGAAAGGCCTTGTCTTCTAGATGGTATTGGAATAGCGCAACATCTCCTCGATAGCAAGGCCGGAGGGATTGTATTCTATACGTCATCTATAGAGGAGGCCAGTAACGGGACAGATCGGACACGAGTGCTGTATATACGTCAGCGCGCGGCAGGAACTCGTGTTCAATGAGTGAGGTCAGGAGCCCCAGCCGAACGCAGACGCGGCAGTCGTGTGCCGAATCCGCTCCTCGCACTGCAGCCTCCGGTACACGGGACGTAGAAAAGTCTCGGAGGCGTCGCTATAGCGTCGCGGTATATGGTGCTCTGGAGCGTCGCAGCATCCGCCTCGTGCGTTTACCGCGTCCTCCAAAAGTGGTTCCTCAGTTTCCACCGGATGACGGTCATAGAGGTCACATGCTGTTGCCTGCCGCGATCCTGGCGGTGTCACAGCAGCGAAGGTGTATATGCGGCAGACGCCTGTTCTGCTGCGGGCATAGCATGGAGGTATGAAGCTTCTGGAGGCGATGACGCCACCAGAGGTGACAGAAGTGAGGGACCAAAACCGAGAGACGCTATTGGACGAATGGAGACAGCTCTTCTTTTCGTCCAATAGCGTCTCTTGGTTTTGGTCATCGTTGGAGAGGCGTGGGTTGTCCCTCCACAATTCTGGCTTGACCTCTGGTGGCGTCATGTCGCCTCCAGAAGCTTCCTATACCTCCATAAGGCTATAGCGTTATCATAATGTACGCTAGAGGTTCAACTGGCGCTAGTGTGCTGTGGCAAATTGAAGCAGACAGCAACCAGTCCAAAACTGACTTCCGGTAATGCATTTCTATGGGAAAAAGCGAGTGAATTTTCTCCCTGCGCTCGATTATAGGAGCAAATATCACGAATAATTCGTACGTACTAATTGGAACATTTCTCAGTCACGCAGACGAAATAATAGGTCAGTTACGGCTTTTTTTATTTCAAATTCGTGGCATTAAAAACGGTGCTAAAACGGCTTCGTACATGTATTTATGTGCACTGTCGGACACTGTTAGCGCGAACACGGCGTCGGCGCTTTCCAGCATGGGGGATATACGTGCCAAACGAACGAAGGACATCTGGAAAACCAAGAGAGACGGCAAGAACTACGCAGGAACACTGGATCAGCAAGTCCCTGTGCATGCAGACGATCAAAATAGATTGAAGGCCACGTAATATAGTCCGATTTGCAACAAATAAGTACTGCTTTATTCTTTCTGCTCATGAATATGTGCGAAGATGCTTGTTCTGCATTCAAAACATCACCCGCACGCTCGAAATCTATGAACATAGAGAGAAACCAGAGAACGTGCCCGATATAAGCTGCCCGACATAGGAAATAATAAAAGAACACACCTTTCATAGCCTACATACTTTATTATTTACGTTTCGAATGTTTTTTAACCGCTCGTAAAGATGCACAACAGAGTCATTTTCATATAGTGACAGGACGGGCATATAAGCAATATATAAGCGCCACCGGAATGCTGGAGAACCTCGAACACACTCTACATTCCTTTCGATTCTTATTTTGCTTAGAATCGTCGCTCGTTTTCACATACCTGCTATAGAACAGAGGTTTGGGCCTTAAATATAGCAAAGATTCACATCGTTCAGTGGTAAAAAAATGCTGTAACTACAGCAATTACACTTTTCAAATGTTAATAAAGGTACATACTATTCGGTACGACCCAAATAACAAAAGTGTTCCACGTTATTTTCCGGCGAAGAGACAAAATGCACGCGCGTTTTCCCATAGGAATGCAGAGGAGCACCGCAAAAGTAGACTGGTTGCTGTCTGCTTCGATTTGCCTCCCGGAAGTCGCATAGACACTAGCGCCAGTTGAACCTCTAGCGCACATTATAATAACTCTATTGGACGCGCGTTTCCGGCACTGTATAATCGCGGTGCGCCCCACTCAGAAAAAAAAAAACAAACAAAAACGTTAATATTAATCGCGTCTCTGCACTGCGTCTCTGCCCCGGATATTGCGAGCGTTTCGCGAAAGCGCCGGATCGAAGGGCTATTGGACGTGTGCACCTAATGGATATACGCGTTGCGTCATCAGACGCCATTTTTCCCCATTCGGAAAGTGGGTGCTGCCCCTATCTTCGTGTTGCGCAACGCTCTCCGTCTTCTCTCTGAGCGGGTGCTCTTGGGTACGCTGTTGCAGAAGGTTTGTCAATGTTGTTATTAAGGCGTGAGTGTATAGACTATAAACAACGAAAAACACCGCTCGAAGGGAAAAGGAAGGAAAACAGGACAAAAAAACACGCCTTCGACTCAAAACTGAAATGGACAGGGTGTTTCTTGTTATAAACGCTTAACATATTTGTTTAAACAAAGCCGCGAAAGCTACGCTAATGCGCTTTGTGCTGGTGAGTTGTGCGACCAGGGGGACATAGTATAAGGAGCCAATCGTAACGAACAATGGACTAATTAACTAAAACATGTTAATTATACCTTTAATTTGTGAATATAATCATGCGGTTCTAGTTAGAAAGTCGCTGAGCGTCATCGAAACCCACTAAATCATGGTGATGGATTGAAGAAAGAATAAACAATTAACACTGGGACAACACAACCACATCTTTCAACTAGCAACAGACGATTAAAAATTCCCACAGCGAGCAACCGACTAAACCCAGGAGGGAAAGGGGGGAGAAGGGGAAAGAGAAAGGAGATAAAAACGCGAAGGGCAAGTCGCAAGAGGCAAACGCGAAGAGGTGGGTTTATCTCGGGTTTTAGAAATTCAACCTCAGTTTTCGTCAGCAGGAGGAAAGGTTTGACACGTTGTTGTTTGCTGTGGTCATGTCGAATGACTCTCTGATCTCCTGCAGAATCTGCTGCTCGCTGCAGGAATTTTTAATCGGCTGTTGCGAGTTGAAAGATGTGGTTGTGTTGTCCCAGTGTTAATTGTTTATTTTTTCTTCAATTCATCACTTGAAGCAACACGCTCTTCTCCCAAGCATAGCCACTAAATCAATATTAGATAGACTTGGCGAATATGGAAAACAAAGTGGAGGCGCTACAGTACCTCACGTGCAGGAGTAGCGAGGCTGCCGACGCGATAACGCTCCCGCGGGATTTTTCCGTCGCCTATCATTCGCGTTTTCTCCTCCCCAAGCTTGTGCCTGTTGGACGAGTGGTAACTTTAAGGCTCTGCTATACTCCGACGTAACGCGCGCGCCAGCGAACGCTGGCCGAAGTCGGCTACGTCACGTCAGTCACGCCGCGCGCGTCGAACATTCGCCCTCTTTATACTCCGGCGGCCACGGCTCCCGCGGCGCGCGTCGGTGGGCCGCCAGCGCGGCGCATGCGCAGAATCTGACTACGAGGGCACGTTTCCTGCGAGAGTGCGCCACTTCGGTTCCTTTTCGTTTCGAATAGCAGACGAAAATTCTCGCGCTTCTTGAGCGCCAAGTTCGAGCGATGGCGTGGACGTACCTTGCACGACGAAAACTCGCGCTTGCACTGTTGGTGCACCGCCTGCGCCGCAAGCGTAGGCGGTCAATGTACATACGGTACATCTTTGACAAGCGCACGGTCTACGGTACTCAAGCTTCCTCGTGTCGTAGACACACGGGTGAGGACGAATTCCCTCGATCAGCTTCTCGACGACCGAGTCCGATTCTTCAAACATGACGCCACACGGAGTAGTGCTCCCGTCGTCTGCTATTGCTCGTATTCGCCGCGCTTCCCGCGCGAGGGCTGCCGGGAGCCAGCGCGTGATGCATCCTGGTCCGGCGTCGCTGCCGCGGCCAGGCGCGGAATAGACCTATTTGCTGTCTTACCCAAGCATCAAGGAGAATGCAGGGATTGGTGTTCCACGCGCCGCACGCGCAGGCCTTCACTGATAGAATATTCGAAGTAAATAACCTAAAACAAATGCATCTTGCACGAACGCGTTCGTCAAGATGCATTTGTTTTGGTTATTTCGCTTCGGAATCATTTATACGGCGGAAGGCGCAGCGCGTGCGGCGCGTGGGACACCAATCCCTGCATTCTTGATGCTTCGGGATGAGCAAAATGGTCTATACGGCATGCTCCATTTTGGCGTCGAGGCGGTCAGGCGGCGTCGAACGCCGCCGATCGCGTCGGTTACGCCACGACGCCGGAGTATAGAGCGTAGGGTTTTCGCCGACGTGAGCGTCGCTGTGACGCGCTCGCACGCGCGCACGCGTTACGTCGGAGTATAACGGCACGCTGGCGCACTTTCTGCGCCTCCCACGCGCTCAGACTTTCTAAAGATGAGACCCGCTTGCATTGCTGCTGTACCGGCTGTACTTCTGAAGATGCCTCCCGCATGGAAAGGAGAAACGTTTGATTTTCTTTAATGTTATGTCAAGTGGGTGGTGTTGTTTCAATTATGACGTCTCTCGGCTTTCAAAGTATTTTTGCAAAACAGAAAAAAAAAAAGTAAATACTACACTGAAAGCAGTCTTGTTCGCCATGATGCCCAACAACGTATTGCGAACAGGCACAGCCGTAAGGACCGCGCAGAGCGCGAGAAGCGGTTTACAATCACGTGACTGTTTGGGCGGCTTTCATTGGTGATAGCAGACGCCTACTCCGTCGGCGCCAGACGCGCTATATATATGTTTTTCTGGCCCGGCGAGAAACAGGCGCGTCGACGAAACCGAGCGCGCGCGCGTCCGAAATGACGCCGCGTTGACGTCGACGCGCGCGCGAATCGCGCACAAAAGCGTTCCATGCGGGTCACGCTTGGAACGGCGTTACTAGTAACGCGTTACTTTTTTTGCTTTTTTCCGTAACGTGCGTACACGTTACATTTTTAAAACAGCTGCGAGTTTTCATGTTGCGTATGCGAGCGGACGCAAGCACCGCCGGGTTTGCGTCAGAGCTGCGTGTTCCACACTGCTTCTATACGCGATAATGAATACTTTCTAGTGACAGAGTAACTGTGCTTACGTTACTTATATTCGAGTAACGGGTAACTTAGCTATGTTACTCGTTACTTCTTCTTGTCAAAACAAAAAAAAAAAAGCTAAACTTTACTTTTTTTATGTTGTATGAATTTTTGATTTCATCTCGTGTACCTTCAAAAGTTTGCCTCTCTTTTCCCTACGCAACCAATCCCACGCTCTCTCGAGGCGATTATATGCATACCTGCGTTGTCAAAACAGTACAACTTTTCAAATAAAAAATAAAAGAGTAACGCGAATGTAGCACGCTTTACTTTTTATCGGTAAGGGTAACTGTAGCGCGCTCCCTTTATTTGGAAAATAACGTGGGTCGGTAACGCGTTTCCTTTAATTGGCATGTAACGAGTTACGCATTTCGTTACTTTTTTCTTCTTTCTTTCCCGTAAAGCCTACAACACTGCAGGCCGACACTCACATGACAATGGATTGGCTACCGATGGCTCGTAGCGTCCGCAAGAACTGCGAGAAGGCGGGAAACAAGTAAGAGAAAAGTGAGCGAGGGAGAAAATGCCACTCGACTAAATTACTATTTTTTTCGACGCTTATATGTTTATTCACTTTGTCGTAACTGGTTTACTGCTCCAACGAACCCTTTGATTGTGTTTTGTTTTGTTTTTGTTCTCGCTATTTGTCTCGACATTAAAAAAAAAAAAAAAAAGACACACACACTTTAAGCTCTTTTTTTCACTCAACGCTTCGAAGGAAACAACAGAATGTTCGTTAAAAAGAATTAAGAATAACCGATAAATAATGAGTTAGCAACGAAAAAGTAAACGATGGTAGTATAAATACAGCGAGTACAGAGACCCAATAATAAAAACTATGTGGTGCTTTCATCCTAATCGTATTTTGACATCTTTTTGTTTTTCCGGCATTTTTTAAATTGTGTTTTGGCGTGTTTGTTTTTATGTGGAAAATTAGCTGTGTTTCTGAACTGTTCCGGTGGCGTCTTGAGGCATCTGCAGGGCCATCTTCCGGCGAAGTGGTTTCATTATTTACACCGATTGCTCGCCTTGGCGCACCGCCTCCACGCTGCCGTGCTCGCCATCTTTATAAGCATTTAGGAAGATTGCTTCCGCGGCGGGTGGAAGCCGGTGTCGCTAAATGAATTAGAAAGATAAAAAATCTATTAACTCACCTCCCCCCCCTCCCACACACACATACACATAAACACGCAAATGCACAGGCACCCGCACGCACGCACAGATATAGAAGCAAAGGCACTCACGAACAAGCACAGACACTCACAAAAGACATGGGCACATACGTACAGGCACAAGCACTTGCACGCACAGGCACACACACTACAGGCACAGCCACACGTAGACTCCAAGATGAACACCAGAACACAAACGACGCGAGAAAAAGAATTATCGTTGGTTTATTGATTCTGTTCTCCTTCAGACGCAGTCTGAACAGTGGGAAGACTGGAAATTAATTGCGATGCGGTAGCTTCGTAAGAATCAACGAAGTGCTCGGAGGAGCACTCGAGGAGAGACTGAACTAGACTCCATTCCTAACTGTTCATATAAGAGCTAAAAAAAAAGTAGGGAAGGTTGTTTATTCTTTGCTGCATCGGATCACGGTAGAGTCGAACGGGTGCTCGTGCCAAAGCGTTGTAACCAGGGTTCCGCGCGCTTTCTCTACATGCCGTTAAACCCTCGGAAAACAACCGCTTCGTCAACATCGGGGGATTCCGATATAGACCAACACAGCTGTTTACAAACAAGCCCGCGTTTTCCCACACTTAGAGTGTGGGCAGTGCACTTGCGCAGGAACCAGATTCGCGAGAGATGACGCATCCGCGCATGCGCAGAGCCGACGGCAGCGCCACCGCAGTTGCCTCACGTCAGAGAGTGGAGTTGGTGTATCCCGGGATAAGAATAAAGAAAACCCAAGCAGCATCACGAAATAACTCCTTATATATTATCCCGTGTTGACCAGGGATACAACCCTCCCCTTGAACTGTCCACCAGACTAAATCTTGGGACCGCGCCCCCACATCTTGTTCCCTTATCTAATCTAATCCTTAATTAATCCCCTATGAAAACTGATTTTCTTTTTGTCCGAAACTGAAAATTATACATTGAAACAACCTAATCTATGAAAGAAAAATTGTAGAGCCCATCCACTTTACGTGAAGATGGAGGACCAGCAAAGCTGTTATCTTTACGACAACTTTACGACAACTATACGACATCTATGCGATTTACATATGATTGCAATGAAGACACGTACACGACTTGGTTGTTTAATTGTCTTTATTTAATTCTTAGTGACTAAAGTGATCATTGCCTTATGGTCACTTATGGGCAAGTTCTAAACCCAATTTTTCGAGGCACACCTCGAGGACAGTTTTTTTCCGATTGAGCCCAAGTCTCTTTATCAGCATCGCGGAAGCGAAAGAAAAGAAGGTTAGATCGGCGCGTTCTGCCCTCAGCCTCGTCACAGCGCACTCTTAGCTGAGATAACTCGGTGACCGTAGATGATAACAAGGGATAAAGATCTCGCTATCTAATAATACCAAGGAAGGCTGACTCACGCGGGTTGCCACCTCTTTTTATTTACACTTGCCACGACCAGTCGGAACGAAGGAGCGCCGTTTAAACGGGAGTTTTTTTGTTAACATCCATGGACGCATTTTTTCCAGATCCTAGCACATAACAGCTTCGCTGTAAAAAATCCCCCCCCTCTCCCAAATTTCAAGAAAAATAACCTCCACAAAACACGTGCATCTAGTTGTAATTAACGTGCAACTGATACGGAGAACACAGTTCTCGATTTTGTCGGGGAGGAGGCGACACGAACTGAGACGTTAATGAACGGTCCGGTACTATTCATGTTTATTTTATTTTCCAAGTTTAATGAGAGGACTTTCTTTTAGTACGCAGGCGCGTGTTCGCAGAAAACCCGCGCGTCTCAGAGAAGGGATCATTAAGCCGAGACGTCTCGAAACGCTTAATAACTTGGTCGAATCGCTTGCCCTCTAATTGGGGAAGATGCTTGGAACCGCATCGGAATTTTCATGTCTCTACATTTTTTTTTATCTTCTGTTAACGCCGAGGGGAAAACATAGGGGATAAAAGGAGGCGGGGAAAGAATCGGCGGACTGAATGCACGAGACAAGACACGATTCAAATTCCAGCCCTTCCCCGATTGGAAATGTCTGAACCAGCGGTCACCGCCGCGGAAGCTCCTCAAGAACGCTGCCGCGCTTAAACATCTATAATCAAAGACGCGATCGTCTATCCTCACGTTGCTTTGTTTTAAGAGAAAAAAAACACAACAAAAGAGTTTATTGTAAATTCACCAAATGACTCCCTCTTCCTTATTTGACTATCTCTCTTCCCGATTTCCCCTTTCATGGCAATTGCCGTTATTGGCAATTGCCATGAAAGGAGAAATTGACGTGAAGCTGCGACACGACGATGTCACGGCACTGTGAAGCTTA
Organism: Ixodes ricinus; assembly: GCA_037355805.1. NCBI lineage: Eukaryota > Metazoa > Arthropoda > Arachnida > Ixodida > Ixodidae > Ixodes > Ixodes ricinus. The sequence goes on from JAZHYW010000021.1 coordinate 43,678, forward strand.
GCGCTGAATCACGGTATCATGGCGTCATGCGACATGACGTCATAAGACGCCGTGACGTCACAATGTTAAGACACTACAATTTAGCGGTGAATCAGTGTCGTAACGTCACGTGACATGATATCACGTGACACAGTAAGGTCACTACCTCTCACGACACTGCAGTTCTCTGCTAAATTTAGCGAAGAAAGTTTTTCCGTCACAGTGTAGCAACACTGATTTCCCGCTAAATTTAACGGATAAATATTTTCCCCTAAGTTAAACTTCTTTTTTTCTGCATCCGTTAAATTTAGCAGAAATTTGGTGTCACGTGGCGTCACAGTGTCGTGCGGTGTCATGGCGTCACCCGACATCGCCGTGTCACATGAATACCGCCCGCTACACTTAGCGGGACGCGAGTCCGCTAAATTTAAACACGGTAGTGTAACTAGCGTGCAGCAATGTGTAGAGTCTCGGCAGTAGCCGCAGTTCATTGGCGGGACGCGGCAAGGAACCAGGGATTTTTTATCCCTGTTTGAGCGCATTGCATCTCCATGACTACGGAGCGGACACCTGTCTCACCTGCCTAGTCCCCAGGGCGCTCGCCATCGATTTCCAACTCCCGATTCCCTCTTTCCCCAATTTTCCCTGCCCGGTTCTTTCACTACCTCCTCGTTTTTTTTTCCTTTCCACACGTCACCTTCTCCTTCGTCCTTCCACGTGATGTTACCCCTTTCCCGTTTTGCTGTAGACTGTTTCCACAGTCCTTGTGCTTGCTACCCTATTCCCTCGTTCCCCAGTCCTTCCCCTAATCTTTTTCACTTCCCAGTTCCTACCTACCTCTTCGTTCATTCCTTTCCACACCACCGCTCCTTCATCCGTTCCCCATGATGTTAACCCTTCCCCGTTTTGTTGTGGGCTCTTTCCATAGTTCCTGTGCTTTTTGCTATATTCACTCTTTACCCAGTCCTTCTTCCCTATTTTTCCACTTCCCAGTCCTTTTTCTACCTCTTCGTTTCTTCGTTTCCCTGTCACGACCTCCTTCACCCTTTCCCCGTGATGTTGCCCTTATTCCGTTTGGCTTTAGACATCCTTCCCCGTGTACTTGTCTTCCTGTTCCCTAGTTCTTTCCACACTCGGTCTTCCCCAATGTTTCCCTACCCAATTCTTTTACTACCTCTTTGCTTCTTCCTTTGCACATATCACTCTTTCCTTCACCCTTTCCCTGTGATGTTACCACCTTCCCGTTTTGCTTTACACCCGTTCCCTTTTACCCTCTACTTTTTTCCTTATTTCCCTTCTTTACCCTGTCCTTTCGAGTGCCTCTCTCCTGTTTCGTTCTTTCTTTGTTTCAGAACCGACACTCGACGCACGTCTTTCAACTTTTCCCGACTTTTCCCTCCTTGAGTCGAGTGGTGGCTCCAAAAACAAAGGAGGAAAATATACAGATCCTAATATTGAAAGGCCCTACAGGCAAGAAAGCAGACGAGGGAAAGACCACGGTTTCATTGAAGGAGCGTCGACCAAGATGATGAAAGGCAATATCACGTTGGAAAGGTTGCCACGTGATGCAAGCTGTCGCGTTCACCCGTGACCAGTCTGGACGAGACCTTTGACCGACTCCGCGTAACTGGGGTGCCTGGAACGCGTCTTCGACTGGTCTGTCTAGAGTCCCACTCCGACCATGCATGGAAAGATGTCCCGAAGCGGCAAGAAATGACGTCACAAAAAGCCGGGGTGTCGTGCCGTCGGACGTCGCTGACGTCACGCGCGCACTGCGGTGGCGCTGCTGTCGGTACCGCGCATGCGCAGACGCTTCACTCCTCCCGAATTCGGCTTGTGCGCACGCGCAGTGCCCACACCTGTGTGCGGGCAAAGCGGGCTTGTTTTGTAAACACTGTGTGGGTTTATTAGCTGGAATGCTGCACCAACCGCCTTCTCAATCGTAATGAGAAGTTACATACATACGTTCCGCTCGTTTCTTTCAGATTAAAGTTCGGTACAGTATATAGGGCACCGTTTGTCTTCTTTCCATAGTGCTTGTTCCCCGGCGGTTTCGGTATTCTTTCCGACCGTTCTTTCGTCGAAATATTCTTGCCCGCGGTCGTTGACGGTGAATGGTAAGCGTGTGTTAGCAATGACAAAACGCACTGATGGAATACTAGAAAAAGAAAAAAATTGAACTGTCCCGAAAAAATTGCTTAGCCAAGCGTACTAGAAGAATAAGGCCCAATTAGAGGAAACTTGCAGTCAGCAGAGAAACAGAGGAAAGAATGAATGGGAGGGGGGGGGGGGGTGGAGTTTGCCTTTGAAAACGCTCTAATTAGGAGTAGGCAGTAAAATGTTTCCAACTTGCTTTGTTGCTTATGAAAGATTTGAGTATCACTTCCCTTTCTTTCCCTGGGGCACTCAGCACGAAACCCTTTGTTCTCATGTATGGTTATCCTATATGGGTATGTTGGTTAGGAACATAACTACATCTTTTCCTACGACACTTACCACGAAAAGAGGGAACAGTGTGTCGTGCAACGAACCGTGCTTCAATTTTACAACATTACATATCTTAAAAACCCAACTTCAAATAGCAGCAAACTGTACGCTTAGTGGCTTACCCGCAACAGTGCGAACACTCAAATAACGATACATTTTGTTGAGAACCCACATTCCTGCTTGCAGCATGCCGATTGTTCCGAAAAAAAAAAAAAAACAAGACGCCGGCACAATTTTCAATTTGCTGTAAATTACAAAAAAAAAATTTGCAGTGGCTTAGCTTGGCTATGCCAGGATATACGTAGCGTGAGCTAAGGTTACTGCTGCTTCAATGACACACACATGGTATACGCATTATGTGACACATGTATATATATATATTTTGTTTTTTGCTCAACGTCTAGTTGCTTCTTTATTGCTACAAAGACGGCTCGGTGGTCAGTGTAGTAACACGCTGACGACGGATCTGAACGAAGGGAATCCGTGGCGAAAGTAAACGTTCGGCCACATCGTTTAGAACCGGTAGACCTGGTGGCATGGGTGGGTAACGATACCCATTGGTAACGCTAAAGAGTGGAATCTTCTGCTTAACGAGAAAGTTCTTGCACGTTGCACAAACCCGCGCCACGGTTTCACCCCACTCAGGCGGCGCCGCTAAACTCAACGTTTCACGCGTGGCACTACTTACCGGCGTCAAGTCTTTCATGTGCCACAGTCTTTCAGACAGGTCGCACACATATCCAAACGGATTGTTTACGAAGTCCAGCTCTCGAAGGTCCGAGTCGCACTGGCGCTTTCGCTAAGTTTCACCGTATAGTCAGTCAATCGGCGAGCCTTGACGTCATCGACGGCGTCTTGTTGTTGCTGCTGCTGAGATGGTCGGGCACGTCGATCAGCCTCCTGGCGACGCCGCTTTGTTAGACGTTCCTCACTTTGCTCCGGTGTCTCCGCAGCATGTTTAGCCTTTTTCCGTTCGGTCTTCCTACGCTCAACCGCTAATTGCCGGGCAACTACTTCGAGATTCGAGTTAAGCTTCTCCGCTCTTCTGCGCCGCTGAGGAGCAATTTCGCTCACCTTCTTCATGGCTATAAGTCTGTTTCTCTCGGCCAGGGGGAGCGTTCACGAGACGCGACCACAAATGAAGCGCTTCCGATAGCGTCCGCGAGACGCGACCATTTAATGGTGACGTGAAGCGGCGTCCTGGCGTTCCATCATGTACACTCCACGGGCGTAAACCAGCGTCTGTGTAGCTTCCTCGGCGTCTGCTCGCGTCTGTCGCGGTTATGACCTCAATCCTCTGGAATGCAAAGACCGGTGAGGCGCGGGCAGTGGCGGCGGAGCCCGCGGTGGCGGCGGCTCCGGCGCGCCAGCTGTGCGCCGTGTGACGTCACTGCTCCTCGCGCTTGCGCAGCACGGAGCACGGCTCATTATGCGAGCCACGCGAAACTGCTCAACCTCGGCCAGTGTAGCTCACGCTACAAAAAAGAAACGTTCTTCGCCGATGTGCATATTTTCACTGACAGCTCAATAAGCGCAGGGCATGAAGATAATCGTTATCACCCTCATCGTCATCGTCAGTTTATTCTATGTGTTCATGAACAGCGACGTCCTGTTTAAGCAGTCATTGAGACCAGTGTTGGCAGTAACGCGTTACAAGCAACGCCGTTACAGGTAACGTGTTACACAAACAGTAACGCATAAGTATTTACGTTAGTTATTTAGAGTAACGGGTAATGTGTCATGTTACTCGTTTTGTCTTCAACAATACTTCAAAAATTACACTTTGTCTGCGTGTTTTTTTTTCAAAAGTATTCAAACAAAAGAGTATAAAAAAAGATAAGGTAAGTTATATGTTTAGTTTCTGAATGGACAAAAGGTTTCTCAAATATGACGCTTATGCATACTCGTAACGCCAAAAGAGTCAAACGTTTTACTTCATACAACGTTTACTTTTTCTTATCGGTAACGGTAACGCGTTCCTTTTATTTACGAGCAACGAGTAGCATATACGTTTCGTTACTTTTTTTGTTCTTTTCAGTAACGCGTACACATTGTCGGTGACCATATCTGCATTGTTTCGATCGCAACCTTCGTCGCTCTCGGTAGCCACCCTTTCGTAATAGTTGCTCTACTCTTGGACCGTGACGGGCCGACACGTGCGTAGCCCCATTGTCAGGTCACGTTGTTCAAGCAGATAATAATATTAAAACAAAAAAGCTTGCGAAATTTCACAAGGGTACCGTGGCAATGAGGAGGTAACGGTGCCTGAGGTATTATGCTTTGTTTCAGCTTATGTCCAGACGCAGCCGATGCTACAAGCGCGAGTATGTGGCCCTGAACAGTGCTTACACTGCACGAACGCGCGTGCTTGGCAGGGACGCTAAAAGCACGGAGCTCGCTCTTGTAGCTTCGGCTGCGTCTGGACCTAAGCTGAAACGAAGTTTAATGTGACATTAACGAGAAATTTAAATTAAGTTTTTTTTGTGGTGTTCCCAACATATTTCTCACCTTTTCCGGGAAATGCAACGGGATGCAGCGGAGTTTACACTTCGATGCAGTCTGGCGGAAATGACACGTCAACCGGATGACTGTTGTGCAGTCGGGGTAATTCTCGCGTGCCGATGTAAACCCCATCCAACCCTCTGTGTAAATGTCGTTTAACTTTGAAAGAGCATGAGCACAGATAACGCACGTGAGCACACGCGCCACGCTTCTGGGAGGAACATACTATTCTTCCCGCTAGAAAAACCTGCAGCTACTACTTGACTGGTCGCTACGACTCCGCCCGACTAATCCGGGAGCAGTCGGAGCACTGACAGGCGACGCGCGTCGGAGCAGTATACCACTTTGCTTAAAACAGACTCTTGATTTCACCGGCAGGCACGTAGTAACTTGGTCTACAGGCGGTGAGGCGTCGACAAAGCAAATCTTTTTTTACTTTTTTTATTGCCCATAAATTCGCATTGCACATGCATCCTGTCAAGAAGACTTCTAAAACGGTGCACACAAAAGCGCTTAAAAAACAAAACAAAAAACAACGTTATAGTTAGGGGTTGGCCAGATGGACGTAGTGAAAGAGCCTTATACAATGGAACCATATCAAGTTAAGAGCCTCACGGTTCAGATTTTCCAAAGTGTTTGCGCTTTGCACAAACAAAATCGCCGACAAAAAACACGTCGAATGCCTTTTTTTTTTCAAATGCGGTTTTAAACAATATGCACGGTAAATACGTTTTGAAACGTGCAACTGTACTATACACGCTAGAGCGAGAACACTCCCAAACTCGCACACATGACGCATCGATTGGCCGTATATATATCTATACCAATTCGGGAACTTGGTTTCTCGGGATAGTTTTGTATTATTACTATTTCAACGCCGCACGCTATACTACTACTAGAGAGGTCGATGACGGCGGCCAGTAATTGCGACGTTGGGAGTCGGTCTGATTACGGATTACGTCGGGGAGATGCTGAACCGCTTCCCCGGTTGCCTCTCGATCACTGCGTCTCTGCCGATTCGTTCTTTTTTCTTCTTCTTCTTATTTTTTTGCTTTCGCCGTTATACGCCGGTTGTTTCATCTTACGATGAACCGACGCCGAAGCTACCAGCCATCGGAGCCAATCTAGTGGCATGTATAAAGTCGCAGTCGTACTGCTCATGCAAAAAGACACGGAGTTTCTCCGCAGATATGAGGACATAAATATCTGCGGACAAGCCATGGACATGTGTTTGATGCATGTTTTGCTTCACACATACGCGTGCTTCGAACATGTCTGCGGAAGGTTTGTGCGTGACGTCATACAAGGAAGAAACTCGCCTCAGAAAATACAGGCAGTGGATAGATTGATGGATGGAGGATATTGGCTATGCCCTTTGTAATGTGCGGTAGATTGCGCCACCTAGTCTAAGAAAATGCTTCCTCCGCCACTTAAACCCCTAATTTCTCTCTAGATAGATAGAAACACGTCTCAGACAGTGTTTCCAGAGTGTTTTTGTGTGACGTGTCAACGGTGTGACCGAAGTTAAAATGTCGCGTGCTCTTCGCTAGGGGGCGCAGTGATCGTTAGGGGCTGGACGGCGCATTCAGAAAAACAGGTATGAAGCCAGCGGAAGTGTAAGCGGCTTGTCCCGGAAGTGAGTGTTCGGCGGGGTTTCTGACTCATCGAAGCGTTGGTTAAAACAACGTCCAAAATGTTTTAGAGCGCAGCTCTTAGGCGCCCGTTTCAGCTTGAGCGGCGTCGGCGTCGGCATCGGCGTCGGCGTCGGCGTCGGCGTCGGCATCGACGTCGGCATCGGCGTCGGCGTTGGCATTGGCGTTGGCATTGGCGTCGGCGTCGGCGTCGGCGTCGGCGTCGGCGTCGGCGTCGGCATCGGCGTCGGCATCGGCGTCGGCGTCGGCGTCGGCGTCGGCGTCGGCGTCGGCGTCGGCGTCGGGGTCGGCATCAGCGTCGGCGTCGGCGTCAACGTTGGGGTCGGCGTCGGCGTCGCCGTCGACATCGGCGTCGCCGTGGGCATAACCGCGCGGTGCATTATGGGAAATGTCCCATAATGCACCGCGCGGGAGGAGGAGGAGGACGAGGGGAGGGAAGGAGGAGGGAGGAGGGGAAGGAGGAGGAGTTTTCTGGAAGGAGTCGAGGAGTCTTCCGGGAGAAGCCGTTTCAGGCGCGCAAATATCGACACTGTATAGTTGGCCAAGCGTGCGTGTCCCACGTTCGAATGCCTCATTCTCGGGATTTAATATGCTGAAAGGGATTTTGAAAACCCAGCTATAAATGCGAGAAAGCGTGGACAAAAACGTCAAGTGAATGCACTAAAAAAAGGGGGGATAATGATTTTTTTAAAAATTAGTAAATAATTTTTACAATATTTAAAGCATTTCAGCTTGAAAAGAATGCCTTTTCTTTCACTGAATGCCCTTTTTACATCTGTTAATGGCTGCCTGATATAAATCCTTCCCGCTTGATCATTTTCTTCTTTAAGTACAAAATAAATGACCATGGGAAGCAGACAATGATAGACAAAAGCTAAATATAAATATATTTCGAGTATTGATATGAGAAAGAGTGTTTGATTTGAATCGTCATATTCCAATCGATGTGATTTAAATCACGATCTATATAATGATTTAGATCGCTATTTAGATCATCTTGATTTTTAGTCTCCACCCCGATGAGAAGCCTAGCAGACGCCCGACATCCGGGCCAAGCAACTAACCACCGGTGGCTTCACTCTGAGCCATCCCAGGAACTGCACATGCGCATAAACAAGATTCGCATGAGGTGACAAGTCTGCGCACGCCCAGTATCCCGACAGCAGCGCCACCGCAGTGGGAACCCCTGGTCACGTGATGCATTCCGAGCTCCGGGTTGGCTGAGGTGGTTTGTAGCGTCCGTTGCGGTCCATCCAAAGATAAAACGGAGTGTATATATATATATATATATATATATATATATATATATATATATATATATATATATATATATATATATATATATATATATATATATATATATATATATATATATATATATATATGGATCCCCAGGTTATTTCTCTCGCTGTCTCTCTTTTCTCTGTGTGAGTGCGGTCTCGTCGGGGCCGAGATGGAGTGGCTTGTCGATCCTCGACAAGGGAAACCCGACGCTAAGGAATACGCATCGCTGGTTTGGCGAAGGGGGCCAGCCTCGCGTTTGATTTAGGTCTGGGAAGTCAACGGCTTCGGATGTCAAGTCCTGAGGGAGTGGCTATAGGCGATGCCACGGGGGATGAGTGGTGGGAGGCGCTGACGCCTTCCACGTGCGATGCTATCCCGCGTTTGTGCGTTTGTTCGGTTGTACTTGTTTGTGTGTGTGTGTGTGATTATGTCTGTGTGTTTGAGTGTCTGCGTCTGCAGGCGTGAATGTTTGTGTGTGTGTCTTTGCGCGCGTGCGTGTGTGTGTGTGTGTGTGCATGTGTGTGTCGATATGTTGGCGTGTGTGTTGTGTGAGGGGGGGGGGCTCATGTGTTTGAGTGTGAGTGTGTGATTTGTAAGGGCTTAAAAGAGTTTGAGGGTTGAAGTCGAGAGCGGGTGTGGGAGAGTCGTGGAAAGGGCGGAAAATGGAAACCGATATCGGGGATGTCTGTGCTTGGGATCCCGTGCGAAATGAGAGCCGTTCTAAAACTGTCACGTTCAAACCTATAAAATACTATAAAAAAAATAAAGATGCAAAACGACATCGACAAAAGAGCGCACAGAAGACATACTGTCTGCAGTTACTCACTCTCAAACCGTTCCTTTCCAAAATGACTTCTTTTTTGCTTAACTGACCCGAAATTGTCATTTGCTGTAGTTGCTGTGTCTTTTCTTTTTGTTCTCCTGTTATGGTTTTGTCTCTTGCATAATACATTCTCCCTTTGTGTCACAATAAATGAGTCAATTAACGCTTCTCCTAAAAATGCAAGAGGAAACCACACAAAAAAAGTTTAATAGGGACTCTAAAAAAATTAGCACAAAACCGCGCCAGTTGAACAAATTGCAGGCAAGATGGAGCACCAACCGGTTGGTAACCCACACTGTTGCGTCACGGAATGGCGTACTTGCAATCTTACTCGACATTCACGAGACGGCAGAGACGTCTGCCATAAGATAAAAACTATACAAAAACTGCGGAACAAAAATACAAATATAAATGCTACAAAACTAAAAAATTGAAGAAAAAAAAAACAAAAAAACTGCCGCATTTTTTCTTTGAAGGTACTCCCGACTGTGCTGCACTGTACAGAACAGCGGTATTAAAGAATAAGTGGTGTTGCCATCGTTTCGCATCTGAAGGTTATATTATTCCCGTCTGCACTGCCCACTACGAAACTGTGGAATTGAAGGGTGGAAGAAACGGGTTTCACCGCCGTATCGCAAATGAAAATAAAATAGTATTCCCGACTGTGCTCCACTACAGAACAGCGGTATTAAAGAATAAGTGGTTTTGCCATCGTTTCGCATCTGAAGGTATACAGTATTCCCTCCCGTCTGTACCGCGCACTACGAAACTGCGGAATTGAAGGGGGGAAGAAAGCGGTTTCACCGCCGCATCGCGAATGAGAATAGCGTAGTATTCCCAGCCGCACTGCAATACCCGTCTCGTTCATTGTTTCGTTCGTAGAGAAGAGTAGCGTACGAATGTCTTCACGCTCGCGTGGTCGGCCGTTTCCGCAGAATTACCCGAGGGTAGATTGGCGGCATAGCGTCGCTTGCACCAGAGGGGTCTCTCGCTCTTGCGAGGCAATATAACTCCCTCCCGGGGATTGGCAGGGTGCAGCCTCGAGGTTAAATAGCCCGCATCCGAGTTCTCGGGCATATACGCAGCACACACCCGCTTTCGAGACACATCTTTCCTGCAGGGCATTGTCTGAACGTCCTCGTGCGATACGCGCCGCCGTATACGGACCCATCTTTCACGAGTAAGAAAGATTCGCTCGCGTTCCGAGAATGTAAGAACCCCCCCTCCCCCCACACACACACGCGTGCACACCCAACCGCACACACGCGCATACACAATAAAGCGCACGCACATATACACATGCAGGAAGACAGACAGACGCACGCACACGCACACACAAAGAAAGAAGCGCTGCTCATACGGACACACATATTCACACACACGCACACACACAAGTACAGGCACACGCACACACATACAAAGAGGGGTTAAATGGGAACATAAGTGGAAATTAATGAGCTTCTTAAGTCCTTTTATTATCGATCAAAATGCTAAAATGATGTGTTTTTTTCTTCTTTTTTATGGTGAATAATAAATTGATGTTTATTCCCTGAAGTAATCACCTTTGCGAGAGAAAACATAAAGGGAGGAGAGAAGCGCTTCGATGTTTGTACGACGAAACTATATTCTGTCAACATTGTGAAAACACCTTAGACCGGCGGACAAAGCAATTGGATCCAAACACAAACCATTGCATATTCCTTATTTAAGGGTGGGTTCTAGGTGAGCTAGCGTGAATATATCAACCACGCTTTAAAATCCACCTTTGTTTGTACGGTTGTTTGGTTATTTTGGCACCGTCGACACTTTTCCGCGGTGTCAATCAGTTCGTTGAACGATGTCTCATCGACAGATCGTTTCGTCGACACTGCGATGGTCCAGTCACAGTTTGTTTTATCAAAAATGTTCTCATGTACGTTCTATCACACATCTTGAAACGTTTTGTTGACAGGTCCTTTCCGTACCAATCACTTCGGCAGCCGGCATCCAGTGCTATAGCCTATAGCTCGCCGAACACTTGGAGGTTCCGACGAGGCTTGGCGCACCCTAGCGGAGCGGAGCGAGGGGTAACCGCGCGTAGTGTGTTCTGTTTGGAAGCCTATATTAGCATAGGGCCCGCTTTAGACAGGGCAACTTTCCCATAAATTTCGGTGTTGCTGGCGAGTTGTTCCCTATAGCCTTCCCTCGATCCTGGCGCTGGGTGACGAATTTCTCGGATCGCGTCCGGCTTGTAACGGACGAGTAATTCGGACAACTAGGAGACGATCATAGCGCGTAACTGTGTGTCAAAATTGTGCAAGAAAATAAATATTTAGTGATCACGATGACAAATCGTAACGATTCGGTTGCTGCGTGTGGACGCGGGCAACCCGTGTTAATGCTGCTGTTGCGTGACGTCGAGTTGCTCGGAGAAATTGCCTCTCCTGTAGCGGGCCTTAGGTTCTCGTGAATTTGTTCTGCTCCACTGGAGTTGTTTGGATGGTACGATGTAGTTCCGGTATACTCCCAGCGAATGAAATGAGGCCAGTACTCTAATCTAATTCAACATTAAAAATATATATTTATATATGTTGTCGATGAAACATACGTCTACAAAACGTATGTCGATGAAAAGCTGCTTACGAAGCACGAAACGTGTTTCCTCGAAACGGTACTAACCCCACAACTAGGTACTTTTTCCCGCACTGATAGTAAAAGCCTACAATTACTCCTTTTTTTGGAACTGCGACCGTTATTTCGGTGAAAGTTTTATAACAAATCGTAAATATTTAGGCACTTCTTTTTTCTTTTTCAGCTGGTATACTTTTCTGGTAGCATAATGAGAAAGCTCTAAATAGAAGAGGGGCTGCGCTCTACGAGGCAACTAACCAGTTAACAAGGGCAATTTTATTATATTGCGTTTTAAATTTTTACTGATCTAATAAATACTTTAGTACGGTATATATTCCTTGACATATACTCCGTTTCATCTTATAACGGACAGCAGGGGACGCTCCGAGCCATCGAAGCTGATCGGATGCCTCGTGACCTTCACGTGACCTTAGGGAGGGCGCATAGAGATGCGCAGCGCGCGTGGTCACGTGATACTATATGGCACCGTTGAATTGGCTGGGATGACTCGTAGCGTGCGTGCCGCCGTCCCTTATAAGGTGAAAACAAGTACTAATCAAATTATCGATTGAGAGTAATTTTAAGTAATCGCGAGAGTAATATGAATTACTTTTGGAAGTACTAACATTAATTATAACCTTTACAGTTTTCCTCCGCCTCTTTCTAATGGCGCAATCTGTTTCTACAAGTTGCCTAGCAAGGAATCGTCGAACCAGGTCCCTTGACCGGTGAAAGGTTTTACCGAAATTAGTGAATCGAGACGATTAGTAGTTTTGTAATTTGATTATTCTATAATCCAATAATGAACTGCGTGAAATACCTTTTTTTCAACCGGCGGAAACTTTGGTTGTTTTGAAGATCTGAAAGTAATCGGAGAAGCAACGTTTTTTGCTTGTTTTTTTCAGGTAAAGGCCAATTATTTTTTTCCTCAATTTCAATATTAATCTCTTGCTTTATTCAATCTAATTGAAGAAATTTCAACCGAGAGTAATTGTAATTGTATTCAATTACTTTTTTTTTCGACTAACGTGTGCAAGACTCGGTGAAACCCAGTATTGGCGACGCGCGCGATCAAAAGCGACGCTTTGGTCGACCTTTTGCGATTGGCCAAACGATTACGTCTTGAGCAACTCAGTTGGGAAACTGCCATAGAGCCTGCTCCGAAAAAGTGGCGCCGATCCTTATCCCAGTACCGAGCTAATGGCGATCGCAACGCTGCCATATCTCCCGCAGCGGCCACTCCGTGAACTGCACGGCTGCACTTACCGGTTCCGTCGAGTCACGGAAGGGCCGGTGGCGCCATCTTGCAGTAGCCATATAAAGCAACTTTCATGTTTCAACTCGTCGCTAAAGGGTGGCGCTGTTATCGTATTTAGCTCGGTCTCGGTGGACTCCAACGGCCCAGGTTGGCCCAGGTTTCAAGGGCGAGTTTCCCAACTGAGTGTTTTAGTAACGTTGGTCTTGAGTGTGATGAATTCTATTTTCGTTAATGGAGGTAAGAGGCAAGTCAGACTGTCCACTTTGACGGAGTTGGTTTAGAGGGGGCGATTACTCCAAGGTTCTATACCGTGTTCTGTACGCACGCCGCCGAAATCGTCGCCGGCAACTGATAATCACGGTTGTGACGTCACAGATAGGGACCATAAGAGGGAGCCACCGACAGATCTCTTCGCCTATAGGAGGTGGACGTTAGCCGCGTGCAACAACCGCATCTCAGATTGTTTGTTATTCGTAATTTATAACATAAAACAAAGGGTACGTGAAAGTAACTGAAGTGATAGCGTAAATAAAAAAAACCAAAAAGTGCAGTGTTTTTTTGTTTTTTTTACTACAAAAATAAACTACGCATCGGCCGAATGTTCATTCTCCGCCAAAATGTAGCGCTAGCGGTACGAACCAGAAGCCAAAATTTCAGAACTGGCGGTTTTTTCATTAAAAAAGTTATGAGTGATTTTCGGAAATTTAATTGGGAAAATGGGGCCCGCGTATTCGCCCGCTTTCGGTAACTGGCGCCATTTTCTCATGTAAACTTTACAGAAAATCACTTTTGAATAAGATAACGGTTAGTTTTTGAAACTTTGGCGCCCTGTTCGGACCGCTATAGCGCTGCATTTTGGGCGGAGAATATGGGCGTTCGGCGATGCGTATACTGTCGAAACCGGTTATAAAGAAGTCGGTTATAACGAAGTAGCGACTACAGCGAAGCGATCGCGATTTCCCATTCCCTTTTGCACGTCGTTATAACCGAAGTCGGTTATAACGAAATATCGTATATAGCGAAGTGATTTCCGATTCCCGTTCACTTCGTTATAACCGGTCTCGACAGTAGTTTATTTGTGCGGTGAAGAAAACACTGTAGATTTCTTGGGGGTACACCCCGTATGGATGCTTATACTTGAGTACGTTTTGGGTACGAGTTAGCTGGAACTGTGTCTTAGCCGCATTGTGGTACAGCCACCGAAAAGCTTAGGAAACGCGGTGCGTTACATTCAGGCTCCTCGCTGCGTGATTGCTTCATCGGCGTTCTACTCGGCTGATGCCCCAATCTCATTGGCTGGGGATCGATAATGAGATGCACGGGACGCGCCCCTCGCCTCGCATTTCTTATGCCGTCAGTGACTATACGCGCCCTGAGAAATGTGGAGCGTCTACTTTCCCGCAAAGCATATAAACTGTCAAGACCTGTTATAACGAAGTCAACGGAAATCGGAAATCACTTCGCTATATCCGCTATTTCGTTATAACCGACTTCGGTTAACGAAGTGCAAAAGGGAATGGGAAATCGTGATCGATTCGCTGTAGCCGCTATTTCGATATAACCGACTTCGTTATAACCGGTAACGACAGTATCCATTTTCAACGTCGGGCGCCATCTAGTGGCTGCTGCACCAACTATCCGAATCCGCCATTTTTTGGGGCAGAGTACTCTGAACGGGTATCTGAGACGAGGGCCGCTTCGGCGTTCGGCGTCAACTCAACTAATCTCCGTATTAGAAAAAAAAAAAAAAACGATTGCCGAGTCTTTGTTTGGGGAGGACTCGGTTCCAATCAGACGCTTCGTGCCCCAGAAATGGCGACTGCCAATTTTGCTTGATGGGGGGGGGGGGAGGGTTTGAAAAGTGTCGATTGCGAGAAACTGATCCGGAGACCCAATTGACGCAATCAAACGGGGGAAGCTTGCCGAATGACGAGGGTGAAATAATGTCTAGGCCTAAAAGAAAAACAGTCTGCACACTGTGGCACTGAGCACGACGTTTAGCCATGTTCAGTGTCAACGCGCAGAATGTTTTTTTCTTAGGAAAACATATTTTGTGTTTCTTCGTCATCATCATCATCGTCGTCGTCGTCATCATCATCATCATCATCATCATCATCATCAACGTTATTATATATTATTACTATTATTATTATTTGAGCTCTCCGTGACCAGAGTAATTTTTCAAACCCCGACGCTGACACCGCAACCGATCGATTCCCTTCGATCCTCGGTGGGGGCGGGTGAAAAGAAACAATGGAACCAAGCTGCGCCTTTCATTGCAGGAAATCGAGCGACACGGGGGAGCCGACCGGAAGTATGACGATGGACAACAGCAACTTCCGGAAGTTGGTGCGTCACTGCCACGACGAGCCAATCAGGAACCACAACGCGGTCAGCTTCAAGCTCATTCGAACCGGTGAGTCGGCTGGCCACTCGATCGCCGTTAAAGAAACGCCGTATGGTTTTAAAAACGTAATTTTTTTTAGCTTTTTTAACGAAACTGATTTTTAGATTTAAATATCTGTCCGTCCGTACATTCGTGCGTTTTGCCGCTAAATTTAGAGGAGAAATTTTATTGCCGCGTAATGAAACACCCATTCGGGTCAAGTCAAACGTTATTGGTCACGTGGTAAGCGTATTCCCGCTAAATCTAGCGGTAAAATTGAATTGGTGCATAAAGAGTAGCTGGCATTAAAAAATGATATTATCCTCTTTTTCATTATTAATCCGCGTCATTCTAAGATAATTTTCTCCTTTATTTTCTAGATTAGAGATAGTAGGTACACACTATCCCATTGTAGCGCCTCTCTTGTTCTAAATACAGCGCGCCAGACTGAACGGGTTATTAATTACCGAGAAATATAGAGTAAGCTTTTGTTAAGCTCCGCATGAACGCCTTTTCAAGTACGCTCAACAAGTGGTGTGCATGTGATTGTCCGTTGGCCACAATCAATGAATCGATTTAATTTGATAATCAGCCGGAATAAACAGAGTACGAAACTATGGCGCGCATTAAGCGGTATTTACACGGGGGAGGAATCCGCGGGGAGGTTTGCTTGACGCAGCCTTGTACACTTTAGTAAATAGACAAAGAAGAAAACATGTAAACGAATACAATTATAATTTTTCTTGGCTAAAAAGTATTCAATTAGATTACTTTATTACTCGAAGGGAAAAGTAATTTGCAGTTACTTGAAAAAGGAACCCTTACTTTTCCGATTACTTCAGATTTTTAAACCGGCAGATTTTTTGACGGTTTGAAAAGTGGTCATTTCGTGCTGTCCATTATTTGATTACAATCACCGAATTAGAAGGTACTTATCTTCTGAATTTACCAATTTAGGTAAACCATCTTCCTCTCGGAAACTTCGTTCTAGGATTTCTTGCTAGGAAACTTGTCGCAACAAATTTGGGCGCCATTAGAAAAGGGAGTGAAAAATGGTAATGGTTACAAGTAATTTTTGTACTTGCTAAAATAATCAAATTACTCTAGCGATTACTTCCTTATAAATGTATCGAAATTATTACAAAGCTAGTCCAGAAAGTAACCAATTACAAGTAATTTTTATCACTTGTAATGAGTACCGCACAAGTCTGGCGTGACGTCATTAGAAGGCGTAAATTTCCTCAGCTTCGTCGTTCCCACAGTCTCGATAAGCGCACAGCATTTTCGTATACGCGTTCCGGCATCGCGTTGTGTCTTCGAATAGTTGGCGGAGCGGCTACTAGGTGGCGCGTCTATTGAAGTATTTCATTACCCGCTCCGTTAGACTCCCAACAGCGTGGTTCCGACGAAACGGTATACAGAAACGACGCGTTCTCACGAAACCCCCTCCCCATCACATTCCCGCGAGCACCCCTTTTTGTCTTCGGGCGAGCGGTTCGAACCCTCCCTCGACCTTGGGACCGAATCCCTGGCACGCTATAAACTAGCCTCTAAGCCCGACTCCATTGAGGACGCTATAAAAAGCACGACAGGTACAAAGCGGAAGGGAGAGGAGGAGGAGGAGGAGGAGAGAGGGAAGTGGAAAGTGCAGCGGCAGGCAACGTTGGGCGCTCCGCTTCGACAACGTCGGATGGACCGAAGGCAAATCGAGCAGGCAAGCAAGCGCCCCTCCCTACGCACTGAAGCGCGGAGATGGATCGGCTGTATATGCTATCGCTCCGGACGGAGCCAACGGGATTACGGCACTAGCCAGAGAGCCGAAGAACCAATCAGCTGTCCCGGTGACCATAACTTGTGACCAGATACTTCGTGACGACATTATATGCCGCGCGCTGACGCATGCTCATATACATCGCACACACAAGACCTGACGGCAGAATTATCCGCGGACAGAATTATCCGCGGACAAAATTATGCGCGGACAAAATTATCCGCGGACAGAATTATCCCCAGACAGAATTATCCGCGGACAGAATTATCTGGGGGACAAAATTATCCGCAGAGAGAATTATCCGCGGACAGAATTATCCGTAGACAGAATTATCCGCGGACAAAATTATCCGCGGAGAGAATTATCCACGGACAGAATTATCCGCGGACAGAATTATCCGCAGGCAGAATTATCCGCGGACAGAATTATCCGCGGACAAGATTATCCACGGACAGAATCACACTGCTCATACGTCGTGCACACAAGACACGGTGTTCGCTCCAGACCTGATGGCTGAATTATCCGCGGACATTGTCTGCAGTATGATGTATCTGGCAGTGTGACTGCATGAGAGGCTCACGTTCACAAATTCTCAAAGAGAAATGGCGTCGCTATACGTCACACTGAGCACAAACACGCCATATATATATATATATATATATTTAGAGCGCAGCTCTTAGGCGCCCGTTTCCGGCTTGAGCGACGTCGGCGTAGACCGCGCGGTGCATTATGGGAAACGTCCCATAATGCACCGCGGTGACGCGTGCGTTGCATTATGGAACGTTTCCCATAATGCACCACGCGGGAGGAGAGGAGGAGGGAGGAGGAGGATAGAGAGGAGGAGGAGGAAGAGGGGATGAGGCGAGGAGCATGAGAGAAGTAGATGAGGAGGGAGGAGGAGAGGTACGGATGAGGAGGAGAGGCATACCGTACCCTCCATACCCTCCCATCCTCCTCCTCAAGAGCTGAACTCTCATTCGGCTTTACAGGGAGTTATAAACATCTTTCATTTCTTTTTCTGACGTCACGGAAGTATATTTTCACTCGGAGAACTTGCTGTTATCTGATTCAAAAGTTACGAGCAATTTTCAAACAATTTGGGCAGACGCCATTCATTGCTACGTATTCGCGTAGCGCCAACCGCTATAGCGCAACACCTATCGCAAAAACATGAGCGTTCAGCAACGCATAATTTATTTTGCAATAAAAATAAAGTTTCTTTTTTTTCATGAATTGTGTGGTTTATAACGAGAATATCTATAGTGTACTTAAATACGCGATGCAAGCGAGCAATCACACATGCAGCAATGCACATCAGCAATGTGCGCTGCAGACGGTAACCGCTCGGCAGCAAGGCCGCCACAATGGCATGCCGATATGACGGTGTCTAAAAACATCTTTCTTTTGTTGCAAACCTAAATTACGCGTGACTAAATGCTGCAGTCTCTGCCCAAATGTAGCGCTAGCGGCCCGGACCAGTAGCCAAGGTTTTCAGAGCTTGTCGTCTTCTGGTTTAAAAGTTATAAGCGATTTTCTCAAATTTTCAGTTGGGAAAATGGCGGCCAACTAAGCCCACGAATGCATGTAGGTGAATGGCGTCAACCACCGGGACCGCGGCGACCCATTCTTCCATTGAAATTTTCAGAAAATTCCGGATAACTTCTGAATCAAAGAACGGTTAATTCTAAAACTTTGGTTATCTGGTCCGCACCGCTAGCGCCACATTTTGGACCGCCATTGAGTTTTCGGCGAGACGTAGTTTATGTTTTGCGGCGAAAAAAACACTGTACATTTTGTACGGAGACACTCTGTAGATTTCTGCGTTTTTTGTTTTGTTTTGTTTTATCTCTTTATTGGAATCAAAACTTGGATACTTGTCCTCAGAGCAATCCCAGCACGTGATTGGTTATGCTGGGCAGTAGCATCGCCCGCGGTCTATCTCAAGAGAGGCCCTGCCGATGTGGCGTGTGCAAATCTCGGAGCCTTTTTTTTTTCTTCTTTTTTTCTTCGTGGAGGCGGCGTGGCGTGACCCGAGGTTATCACTCTCGGCCTTCCGGCGCTGCAGCTTTGGCGCCGACTTACGGCGGCAAAACCGTGCACCGGGATCTATATCCGGCTCTTAAATGGACTTCTCCGAGCCGCAGTTGCCGTATTTATATGTGCATTATTTTCGTTGTGTGATAGCCGCGTTTCCCCGCGCGCGTGCTCTCGCCCTGCGCGTTTCGTGCTGCATAAATTGGCCGCCGCGGAATGACGTCACGGGGATTCTGATCAATCAGGGTGGTTCATGGTCGCGAGTTTTCCGCGCGGCATCGCGGCTGTTACAGTTCCGGGAAGCTGGCATTTATTTCAACGTTGAATACATGTTTTAACTTAGACTGAGGGATGATTCTGAACAGAATGGTAACGCCAACGACAGAAGTAACGTGAATGACTGATGTAACCTTCAAGGAGAAATGTAACGTCACGGACAGAGCGTTGCACCTTTATCGCTGCCTAATATAGCGAGGTACATTTTCCTCGTCATGTGACGCGGCCGCGTGACGTGACCTGGCGTATCACGTGACAATGGGAACGTATTCTGCATTGCCATGTGTTTGGCAGGTGCATACTTTTTTTAAGGGGAGGAAAGAACTGAGAATTGTAAAGAGCGTTCGGAGAGAAAGTAAACCAAGCGTAAGCAAAGAACTTGTTAATTAACCAGGTTCACCTAAACTTCCTAAAAAATAATTTATTTGTTGTTTGTTATTGCGTTGAGACTAGCTACCGAAACTAGAGAGTATGATCTTTTTTGAAGTGTTCTTCCTGCAAGGCATTCGTGCTTTGTCTGAAAAATACTACATATTTTCCAAAGAAAAAAAGAAGATGAAAAAAAAACTCATTTTCTGCTTGTAGGCGCCCCCATGTGGAAAGTTACAGGCACGCATGCGACGCCGCCGAGACCTCATAATCATCAACATCACTGCTGAAAAACGATGATGATGATGATGTCTTTGCGCGACGCACATCCGTTTTCCCAAGAAAAAAAAGTGACACGGCCTTCAGGAACAGATCGAAGAGCGCATTATCTTTTTAAGAGGCGTTTAATAGTTCAATACAGAACGGCTTTCTGGCGGGTCAGTGTTTCCTGGGTGCAGGTGTCACGTGGGATAGTATTGAACGACACTTCGCACTTTCTTCTTTTTTTGTATCTTTAGTATTTACAAAGAACAGCGTCTGGCATGCGGGCCTCGTCTTGTTTGCGTTCACCTTTGTGGTCGTTTTTTCTTTGTTCTCGGGTATCTGTCTCCTCGTTCGCATGGCGGTGCAAATGATGTCGAAATTTGCTTTCGTACAAAGGATTATCGATCTCTAGCTGACTTTGAAGTCGATGGCGACGCTATATTTAGCTTCGTACCCATGCGGGCGCTGTGAGAAAACCCGTGGCGTCGTTCACTGCCCGCACAATTTATGAATATAGGGTTTCGTGTTTTTCTTATATACCGATAAACCCCGAGCCGGTTCAATAGATAGGTGCAGCTATACACGTTGTCACATGTGGAAAAAGTTATGAAGTTTTGCACATGATGCATGCGCTGCAAGAAGTAGTTCTTACAAGGTTTGGTTATCGGAAGAAGAAATGTGCTGTTGGCGTTTCAAATGGGTACGTAATTATAAAATAACGGCCAACTAATATAAAATTCACCCACATATATCTTAATTCAACACACAAGGGAGTGAATCTGTGATGCTCCGCGAAAAACCGAACTTTTTTCACTAGGGTCGTCTGCTCGCCGCGCCTATCGGGAGATGGCGCCACAGGTCACAGTCACCGTTGACTCGAACGTCTACAAACACGGCCGCCGTTGACTTTTGTAAGTTTGTTGGTATCGTTCGTTTTACAAGAAGAGAGCTACGCCTATAAATTTCGAACGGTCAAATGCAGCATCTCAATGCACATTCGGTGAAAGTTGGAACTTTCTTTGTGCAGACGCCGATTTTTCCGGCTTGTTTTACACCCGTAAGATGCACTGTGGGCCTGTGCCCACCCTGTACATAGCTCGAACTACGGCAACTCCATGGAATTCATTTTCTGTAATGCAGTCAAAAAAGTAATTTGAAGCTCGTTTTTCACAGTGTCCGTCTTCGAATCAAAACATTCGTTCCCAGTTTAGCTGCTGGATTGTTGTCAATAGCGAGTTTCAGCAGATCGTTTAAGGCTCCGCTAACAATACCTGATAACGATACAATGCGCGTGCAAAGGCACCTGCGTAATATCTGGTATCATTAATGGCAATCCAAAAACGATCTGAATATCCCTAACTTTACGAGTGTCGCAGTTTAACGCCGACTGCGTTTCAAGGGCCGGTTTTTGACGTCTAGATCGCAAAAGCAGTGGAAATGTTTGGCACGGCTTTCCTGCTAAACTTAGTTGGGAAGTTAGATGCGTTGTGTTTGTCTTAACCTCTCAAACAAGTCAAACTGTAACCAATGGTCGAAGTGAATAACACACAAGAAAGAGATCGAAATTCGCTAAAAGATCAGAGAGACCAATAGCGTCGAAAATTCGAAAAGTGCCTCAGCGTTCAAGAGATCAGCACGCACACAACGTATTCTATGTCTCTCAACATTATACGAAGAATCAATGCCAGTTTCAATTTACTTTCTCCTAACGTTGCAAACTCAACCTTTCGATTCGACGCCGTTCCCCAAACGTCCCTAGGCGTAGGGAAAACCGCGTTCTCTGCCGTCACCAGACATCCCTACCAGCCCCATCCACGAGCGCTATCAGGTACACGCAGCGTCCCGGTTCGAATAATGAAAATCTGCGAACGTCCTCCTCTTTCTCGATGGAACGTCATCGCAGTCGGACGGCGCCAACTCGGCGATTGGACCCGAGCCCAATGCCGAGCGTCTCTCGACGCGTTGATTG